>BFEA01000355.1:142536-155455 GCA_003427395.1 Chara braunii | reverse complement strand
GTCATAAGCCCCCTCCTTGCCATCTGACACGGGCACCCAACAGGGATAGAACGAGGTTGCACTAAAAAGGGGGAAAATGCGATCATCGGTTCCCCTTTATGGGACCATAGTGCCGAACCTGTTGTCATATTGCTAGGGTCTGGAACTGTCAAGAGAGGGTACTTCGTGATCGACCAATTGGGTTATAGGCGCGAGTGCTTCTCTTAAAACTATTCGGTTTTAATTTGCAAGTCATTTTGAAAAATGTACGATTACTGAAATACTGGTAAGGTCTGAAAAGGACTAATCTGAGTCCTTCGTTCTAAACGCAGAGGACAGGCCTATAAAAGGGAGAGGGAGTTGAGATATCGTCCGCGCTGCGAGTTCCGGTGGGGAGTGGTCTGCTATAGGAAGTCGATGATCTAGTGCTGTGCTGTCTATCAAGCAGGGCAGGCTACCCTGAGTGGCAATGGCTTTACACGGCTATAGGCCTGGCAGTTGGCGGCACACGGTGCGCTGGGTTCCAGTGTCGGGTGAAGACCCTTTGATTACGACGGCCCTGAACTATGATGGGGGAGAAGTAGTCCGACTGAAGGTCTGCATAGAAGGGGGGAGAGAGGAGGAGATGAGAGGTGACCAGAGGCTGCAGGCTTCCATTTCCGAAGCGCGCCACAGGGCAGAACGGAGGTGCAGGCGAGATGGGGTGACCGTGGGCTTGAGGGTGACGGTCATCTTTCACGAGACCGAGTCATCAACTGGGACCGAGACAAGGGAGGAGCAATATAACAAGAGAGACTCAGGTGGGGAAAGCGAAATGAGCGAGGCGGACCGAGAAACGGATCTTAGGTCCTGGGACAGACCCGAGGAGATCCAGAAACACCACTGAGCCGCGGAGCCGATGGAGAAGGGACCCGAGGCCAGCTCACGACAGCTGACTCCTAGGGGCCGCGGGACTGGAGGCCGCGGGACCGGAGTGAAACAGAGTAAGGGTAAGAAACGGGTGTGAGGCAAGGAGGGAGAGCGACAAGTGCGACAGGTGGCGAGGTCTGAAAGAGGAGGGCAGTCAACAAGTGTGGGTATGAGCGGGAACGAGACGAGCTTGCCGAGCGTGACTGACGTCAACATTTTTTTTGGAACAAGCTTTCGCGCGCAGTTCATGAGCGGACCCAGCACTGTCGACTCCAATGACCATTCACGCGCCAGTCAGATCTCTCTCTCACGCCGCCTACAAGGGATGTCGTCATAGTCGCTCTCCGTAGCGTGCGCTACCGTCGCCTCTCTTAGCTGCCTTCGGCGGGAAGACTGTGAGAAGTATCAGAGAGAGTCGGACAGTAACGAGCTGAACTTGAACGAAGGTGAAGGTGGTTGTGCACTTAGAGACGACCATTTTTGCAGTCGACGTGTGGCGTGCGACTCGGGACCCCGTTCCATCCAACGTTGGAATGGTCAGAGAAGTGCAAGGCACCTATACGGTGATTGACCACACTTGTAAAGGGGGCGCAGCGACACGGAGAAGGGGCTGAGTGTGTGGAAAAGCCAAAGAGGGAACTTCATCTGGGAGGACGCACGAGCAGGAAGAGTGCGAGCAGGGTGTGGCCACTTTGCAAGATACGGTTAATGTCAACCGCGGTCACAACGCTCAACCGCGGTATCCAGTGTCTGTCCAATTGCAGTAAGTCTCTTATGGTGTGGCTTGGTCAGGAGACAAAGGGCGTGTGGAGGGAATACACACTGGTGAGCGAGCGACGGAGAGGAGAGAGGCTAAAGTGTGCAATATGGTTGACGTCGCATTTTATTCTCGTCAAAGCGACAAGAATGATGTCTCCGCACTTTTAGGCAGGCAGTCTGTTGTTCCTCTCTCGTCCTCATTGCAGTTCAGCCACACGTTCACCTGCAGGAATCGCATGAGGGGATAAACTGAGAGTGGGGACAGCGAAGGAGGTTTTTTCCTCCGAGAGGACAACTGGTGCCAACGGTTTCCTATTTTCGCAGTCTAGCGTGATGAGCTAATCGTTACTGCACATCAAGATTGAGGGAGAGAAGGTGAGGCATGAACGACAATAACAGAGAGAAGTAGGTGAAGCATGGACTCATTTTATCATGGGTGATAACCGACATCGGATCTAATAGTGTGAGTTAGACGGAAGGTGGGACCAAGAGTGAAAAGCTGACCGTGTACGTCCGTTGCATTTTTGTGTGACCTGGTTCTCCCTTAACGGGATAATCTTGCGACTGAACACAGACTCGGGAGGCAGGCTTAGGTATCGTATAACAGCTAAGTACGTTGTAGTGTTAGGCTGTTTAACATTGTTGATAACTGGCTAATTGTAGTCCTTATGTGGCTTGACAGGGTTCGTCTGGATCGAGTCCAAAAGGGGGCAGCTATCGGAATAGGGGAAGCGTCGAAAGGAAAACGACTGGCTATTCTTTAATAACGATGAATCAATGACGAAAGTGTCAAATCAGCATCCCCCTGTTCCGTGCTTCGGTCGTGTGTTAATTCTTTTCGCAACATTATAAGATTGAGTGAGCTGGATTCGGGTTATTGTTTGTGATCCGTCAGTCGGAGAAGTTCTTAAAGAGGCAGCTTCTTCGGCTGTTGAATAAGTATGATTGGTTTTTCCTTTTCTGTTGATTATCTGGTGTGCTCAATCTTGCAGCAAACATTCATATTATGATCAATGTGCAGGCGTAAGTCCGCCTTGAAGAAGGTTGCTTATCTCCTCGCCAAATACTTAATTGACGGAGATTAACACAACCCTTCCAATGAGTTTACTTTGTATGGGAAGGAGAGTTATGTGGAGCAGCGCGTTCTGAACTTACCCGTTTCTCAGTAAACGGGCAGTGGTTCTCAGTAAACGAGCGAGTGATCTAAAACTTGGTCGGACTGATAGGGACTAATGTTCACCCTTCCCCTGGTTATTAACATCTCTTGCAACAAATCTAAGAACAACCTTATCGAGGGTTAATGCTCAGCGTAATTCATGTTTTGTCTTGATGGTTGGGTATGGAAGCTTAGAGAAGCAGGTGTATTTTTCTATGTGAGTATACCACTTCTCACCCCCTATTGGTCCGCAGTTTGTGTCCGGAGGGCTGCTCTTATCTCAGATGAGTCTCAGACCAAGAGTTAAGAAGGAAAAAAAAAAAAAAAAAAAAGGGGGGGGGAACGCAGATATTTTGGCGGTCGACGCTGAATTTATTGTAGGAGATCTCAAAAGTAAGCCGCTATAGATTCATCAAACTAGGCTTAAGGAACTACCTAACCAACACTCAGTCAAAACTACCTACGCATCACTCAGTCATGTTCTTGCGGCCTAGTAGAGTCAAGTGACGAGTATATATATATATATATATATATATATATATATATATATATATACGAGTAATACTCATTAGCTACCCCCACCCGACTGAGGGGAGCTTCTGCACCTTTCAACTCAGGGCGTCAGGACTCGCTTGGCAATCCCTGTTTCTTGAGTTTCGCTGCTCGAAGGCAGCCTGCAGGTCTAGTAGCCCCTAGATGCCTGATCAGCAAGTGTTGGTCCCTACCTTGGAAGACTCAGGCAGCTGCCTGACCGTCCGAGGACAATACTTGTGCTGGAAGTAAGGTCTTATCGGGACACTTGAGGTATTGAGCTATTCGTTCCTTGAGCCCTGGGACAGGAAAGTAAGAGAAAATGAAAAAAGAGGAAGTCCTAGTGGTAAAGGGTGGAGTAGTTATGGAAAACTGAGGCAATTGGGAGAACGATGTTATTCTGTGGATGGAAGATCAGAAGATGACATTGAGAGAAAGTGCAATCCAGAGAGTCCAGGGGGAGAGGTATATCGAATATGTTTCCTATTTTTATTACCGAAATCGTAAGCCGCACAGCATTGGCTCTTCACTGGAGATAGTGGAGCAGGCCAAAGCGAAGCTCGGGTAACTGCAGAATGTGCCCCGACTTTTGCTACACGTAAACCCCGTTGCCGAAATATTGTTCAGAACCCCTTTCTCTATTCAGCGTGTCTCTTAATCAGACGATCAGATTCATGACCGACGTGCAGCAGTCAATCTGATCTTATATCAACACCTAATCAATTAGAAAGAGCCCTCTTTCAACAACTATTCAGATCAGTGCTCAGTAATTTGTCTCCAGAAAACCATCTTCGGCGATTATCCAGGTCAGTTTCCAACAGTCACACAATCAATATTCAGCCAGCCTTTGGTCATTATACAGTCTGTGTACAGTCAACTACCAACTGTTTGGGATACTTGAAACTACTGGTTAGAGCTAAGCGGCAATTCTCAACTCCTAGTACTTGGTGCTGTTCTGTAAGCAGAGCTCAGCAGTGCCCAGTACTCAGTGCTGTTTTCAGTAGGCTATACTCCATCGGTATCGTAACAGTACCCTGATGCCCGAACATTAGTGAGCAAGACTGCAGTTGCGCCTAATCATTGAGGAAGCATAGCGTGAAGATTCATTATTTTGGCAGATCTCAGACAATATCAAACCTACGTTTTATTTCATCACTCAACTATTCAGAAATCAGGAGCCAGTCAGACTATCGTGATCAAACATTTAATCGGTTCCTTCATCAGTTTGTCGAATCAGCACACGGACCGGCGCTTTGACAGATGATCTAACCAGAATTCAGTGTTATCCAATCAGGTAATTAATCAACGGTCGCTCAATCAACAATCAGTCAGTCAGCAATCATTCGGTCAGCTATTCGGGCCTGCAAACTGGAACCTCAGTCAGTATCCGCAATAGGAAACAGCAGTCAGACGGTCGTTTCACTTTTAGAAGTAGCAATCGAAAAGCAACTAGTTATCAGGGTTCTTCAACTAAGAGTAGAACTTCAGAATAAGTAATCAAAACAGCGACACTCAGCAAGCAATCTTTCAGCAGGCAATCAGTTTTAGGCCAGTAGTTGAATAAGTTTTTTTTCTTGGTCAGCAATCATTCAACCTTGTAATCAGCATTGAGAACCAGCATTCAGAAATCAGCAACCAGTCAGTTTTTCCGAACATCAGTCAGTCAGCAGTTGGAAACGGCCCTTTAGGGCAGCGATCTTGGTAGCAGCGGTCAACCGGTAACTAAGCAGTCAGAAAACGGTAACCTGAGAACAGCAACCGGAGAACAACAATCAGGATCAGCGACAAAAAACAGCAATTCGAAACAGCCGTCCTAAGACGACAATCTACTCAATGGACTCCTCATACTTGGGTCATCTATGAGTCATCCGACTCGAGTTGGGTGAACTGACGTAGCGAGGGACCAGTGAGATTATGGATAGCAGTAACACAGTTAGAGTCTCCTGCTCGCTGTATCAGAGCACTGCAAAGGCTTGGAGGGAAAATGCAGTTGAGGAATACAACCTGCAAACTACTATGATGATGGAACATGCACTGTCCCTTGTGAGAAATCACACAAAAATAGAGTACACATATTATCTGCATGATAAGAACTGCAGATTATGTGTCACCATAACTTCGGTGGGTACTATTGAGGAAGCAAGGTGGACTGTTGGCAGCCATTAGTGAGCATTTAGCCTCCGAATAGGTGCTGCTCACTTTATCCGGACTTTCAGCAATCATCTAATCAGCGGTCAATTATCAGCAATCAGTTATTATTAGTGATCAGTTCAGCAATCAGTTTTTCAGCAATCAGTTTTCAGCAATCAGCTTCCTGCGGCCAGTTTGGTAGTTAGTTTTCAGGGATCGTCTGACCAATTTGTAATGGCAAGAGTACTCATCAGCACAGTTCAGTCTACTCCGGTCAGTGAGTCAGTGCTGACCAACCTCAACCGGATTTCATGCAAGGAGGCATTCCATTATCAGTATGTTAGTGCCATTGGTTTCAGACAGGGAAATCTGTCAATCTTCATTGTCTAGACCAGTTTTGCTAATGACACTATTCACGATCTGAGGCCTTACCTGAAGAAGGGCAAGGAGACTCATGAGCTTTTTGATCCAGTCTGGATCTCAGCCACTGAATACCTTGAGCAGACAGAGAGGGAGCTCGATGAGAGTGACACTACGTTGATTCACAGCTTTGGGCGGATGCTTAATACTGATTATCCTAGGCCTCCTGTCCCTTCACTTCTCACAGATGGCACGAGTTGGCTCAATGTGATTGGATTGACAAAGAGGTACATCTCTCCGGCGGTAATCGACATTGAGGCATTAACTGAACCTACCGAGTATCCCTACCTCAGACGAGGAGTCTTTTCAGTGGACGGACTGCCTACTTTGTGGGAGGAGTTTTGCTCCATGGTTAACTGCCGTGTCATGTGCCTCAGATGGTCATGCTGGGAGCTCGCTGGTTACAGATGGCATTTCGTCACGAAGCCTCAGTCTCAGATTGTACATGGGCGTGAATCTCGGCATCAGAGAAGATCAGTGAAAATAGATTGAGAAAGACTGACTAGAGGGATGAGTGAGGACTCTTGAGAGGTGTTGACCATGCTCATTTATGTGTACTTTCTTAGATTATTATGAGTTCCCATTCTTCCCTCACTGAATTGCCTCTGTCTTTGCTCGAGTCAGTCAATCTTATTTTCTGCATTATTCTTGCTCGATGATTGCCTTTGTGGATGTTTTGTCACAGTTTTCAAAATCAGATTGACATAATTGATGCATGCATAGCACCCCATAATTATATGATTATTATTTGCATAATTCTCTGTTATTCCGAATCAAAATAAAAGATTCCTAAGACCGGGGACCGGCGAAGACCGCAATTGAAGGGTCTCGTTCGAAGCCGGATGCACACAACAGGAAGAGATTTACATTATTTAATCAATTGATGTATTGCAATCACATTCAAAATCCTGCGTGATAGCCTGTTGGCTTTCCGGTCGCCCGAAGTAGGCCCGACTGCAAAAAGTGCGACAAAAATGGCGCCGTTGTCGGGGACATGAAAAGATTTTCGTGTCCGGAACGAGCCAGGGTCATCACTGTCTTTGAGCTTTGATTAGGACGTAAGAACTGCTGACATTTCTGTGAGCCTCATGCTAATTTTATTATTCTTATTTGAGTCCCGATTTTCTTGAGAATCACGGCTGCTAACTGTGATTTATTTCTTCCTTGTGTGAGGTACCACACTGGATCGGGAAAGGAGATTGATATTATTGACAGGAGAGAATCGAGCTTGATATCAGGTATGTCCAATTATCGCCCAAAACGCTGAAAGGAATCGAAAGGAAGAGAGTGAGACGGATCAAGACAAATGTTGGTCGATGGTGTTCTGAAAGATTTGTCAAAATTTGCTACAAAAGGGATATTTCCTTACAGGTATGAGGCTTGTTGGGGCTATCATTCTTGTGGCTCAACCATCTGCGTAGTGCTGACTCATTTCTTGGAGGGAGATATCCATGATATCCGCCCATATGCCAAGGAAGGAGACAGCAATGATGGTGAAAATTTTAATTGGTTATGGGAGATTCTGATCCAATATATCTATGATGAAAAGGCAGACTTGATCAAACATACAAGACTGTTCCAATCCCTCCTATACCTGACAGCTATTGTGATGGGACTAATTGGCTGCCGATAATCAATATGGTATTGACAAGGGAGAAAATAAACGGTGGTCATGAGAATTAAAAAGATTTCGGCAGAAGAAATCAGACAGAGAAGGCAGAAATTCGGCAGAGGGTCAGGTCCAAGTCAAGAGGAGGTTGAGTGTCTCCTCAAGTAACAGAACACTTTAGGCAGGAGAGAGGTGTTCCCATACGAGGCTGTCAGATATGAGATGGTTGAGAGTGGATGGGAACAGGAACGACTGGATGTGTATGACGTAAGAATTTATGTCCCAAAAGAGAGAAGTGTTGAAGCAGTGTATGAGAGATGCTGGGGATTTGCTGAGGAAGTGGTACTGAAAGAGAAAGAGATATTTGAGAGGGAAAATAAAAATTTCATTGGATCTACTCAATTTACCGTCTTTGAGGGATTTTCGGCTCCTCCCTTACCTGATAAAAAATTATCAAAAGATGATTGGTTTGCGGTGATTGAGTTTGCCCAGAAAGTGAAAAGAGGTCAAAGAGTCTGATGAGTCGACGCTATGTACCTTTGAGAAAGAAATCCAAGCTTAGACTGATAAAAGGCCATGAAGGGCTGAGTAAGGCTGAATCAGATAAGCTGTTGAATTCTCTTAATTCTATAGCGGGTAGGGCTGTAATTCCTTATGAAATCGTGAGGTATGAAGCCATAAAGAGACCAGGACAAGAACAGGACAATTTGTATGTTCTTACATGCTATATTATTGATCTTGATGAATATGATATTGGGATTTACGTGCCAAAACAAAGGTTTGATGAAGACCGAAAAGGTGCGTGTTGGCAACGAGCGTCGAATCTTGTGCATGATGAGAAGAAAAAATTAAAGTGAGAGGGAAGAAACTTATCCTTTAGTACCTATGTCAAAATTTTTGTTAGGATACCATCTCCATCTGTTGAGGGACTCACATTCTTAAGATACCATTGGTATGTCATGATAAAGTTTGCATGGAAAGTGAAGAGGGTCCAAGAAGAATACTCTCAGTAGTCAGTATAACTACTGTGAGGGGTAGACTCTTTGAGGTGATAGGGTGTGATAATCCTTTTGTGATCCTTAGATATGAGACTTGTGAGAGAGGGTCCATAATATTTCACATTCCAGTGGTCAAATTCCTGAGCACTGGCAGTCTAGACGTACAGCTTTATGTACGAGCAGGCCTAGAAAAGGAAGATGACTACTTGAAGTGTCAGACGGGTGCTTATATTAGTCTCATAAGAACCAAAGAGTGGCTTGAGAAGTTAAAAAGAAAAGTAACCTGGGGGAAAGAAGTAAGACAATTTGAGAGGCTTCCTGAGTTCTCAATTGTTAAGGGATTTGAAGACAGGGGAGATTGAATGCCTCTGTTGGAAGTCATTGCTGAGATTGGTAGAGCAAGGGAAAAAGACTCCACTGTGATAATAAAATTCCTACTTTTGAGTACCTTATAACACAGATTTGAGATCCCTGATTATGTCCAACCTGAGATCTACCTTTCAGATGTTGCTTATGAAGATTAGCAATGCCCAGTTTGACTGAACAGTTGACACTGGGTGTTATGTTGGAAGGTAGAGTAGTCAAGATAGAAGGGACTCTTCGGATCTCTGACATAAATTTTTCTACCCTGGATGAGCTTGAGTTTTTGCAGCCTTTCTTAAATCGCATGAGAGATTTTGCCTTGAGAATTACTACTGACCAGACTGAGATAAACTATTTGTTAAAGGTGGTGAAAGTAGGAACAATTGAGAGAGTATCATATCACACTTTTCAGGAACGAGTCTCTCTTGCAAGAAGGATCAACAGTCGGCTGTAAGCGATGCAATTTGATTATGAGATTATAGACCTGACTCGATATTTTATGATTCGGGGTACTATAAAGGGGTATAATAGAAGATTGAATAGAGATGATGAGAGAGAATTGATTGAAGATTACATTGGAAGACTGAGAAGGATTGCACTGCCATTGATCACTACCCAATCAATTATTGCTTATACCCTATATTTACAGAACTCTCAAGGGGTAGAACAGACAAGAGAAGAAAGAAATGAGCATGTATCTCTTGCGAGAAGAGTAAGAGATTGAAGAGCGAAGAAAAGGATAAGAGTGACAGAGGGACAGAAGAGGATATCTGAAAAAAGTCTATGGTCAAGATGGTGGGGCGAGCGAGACCGAGTACATCAGCAGGGACCAATGAAGAGGCCTTGGTTGGGGTTATACGGGAACTGGTCGAGAGAGTTGATACTATAAAAGGAGGGTCAGATACTGCAAGAGCAAAGAGGCCAGATGAGAGAATTCCCTGCTTCAGAGGACCTCAGGTTAATGACTTTATGGATGAGTATGAATTATTTGGACTCAGTTATGGCTGGACAGATAAGCAACGGCTTAAGCACCTTCTATCTTATTGTGACACTGATTCGAGACTGGCAGTTCAAGAACTAATAGAAGGTGCTACTACCTGGGAAGGAGTTAAGGAGACACTAAAAAAAGAATTTGAGAAAGATTCAGTTCCAACCACAACTAAGGACTTACGTAACATCAGAAGAGCTGAATATGACACTTTCAATGTTTTTCATTAGACCTTCATCCGAACGGCAAGAAAAATTTCATATTTGGACGAAGCTCAGAGATGTCATATATTTTTGATAAATTTTAATGACACTGAAAGGCAAGCAGTTCTTAATCAAGCTCAATACTATCCTCTCAGATGAGATGAAATGGTTGCAATCATAAGAACTCTACCTACTGTCTCCCATAAGAAATGATCACTGGATCAGATCAATACTTTGGCCAAGGATTGAGAGACTGAGAAAGGAATGAATAAAGGAAGTAATCTGTCCGCTGAGAATATTCTTCAAAAAGTGATGGATAACTTTATGTCTGCAAGGCCTGCAACGCATGTTGTGGATGACAGGGGAAAGAAAAAGCTTGAAAGTGAGGAAGATGACGACGATGATGATGACAACGAAAATTATGGTAAGAAGGGGGATTCGTCCAGAACCAAAAGAAATGGGAAGAATGGTGATAGAGGAAACAGATAGAGAAGGAAATATGATGAGCGTCCTAAGAGGAATTTTACTTGCTACTATTGTGGTGAAAGTGGACATACTACCACCTATTGCAAGCCACTTAAGGAGGATGTAAGAAGCGGGTGGCAAAGAAAGATGCAATGAGCCATGTCTGTGACAGTTCATGGAATAAGTTGGACCCCAGACATCCGGGAGGTATGAGACTTCTTGCTCTTAAACATGATGAAAAAATGAAGATTAAGAAGAAGAGAAAGGCCAATGTGAAAGTTCATTTCCTCACTGAAGATTTGCCTAATGAATTGGTACAAAGAACAGATGACCCTTATACCATGATTGAGTTGTCTCTGCAGTCCTTAACATTGACAGAGTGTGAGCCTCGTGAGGCATCAACAAGTGAATCTCCATTGGGAGGGAACCCGAATTTCAGAATCTCTCTGGATTAGTAGAGTCCTCTTCCAATGAAGTGGCTCATTTCCTGGCCAATATGATGTCATTCCATGGTGATTTAACCCCAGAACTTATCATGGAACCTAGTGTCAAGGTTGGTAAAGTAAGGAACCACCAAACCCGTATGACACCTCAAATGATAGAAGAAAAGAAAAGAAAGAAGGCTGAGGAATCACTTATCGACGTCCTTGATGATCCTGAACCGGAGCGATCACAGGAAAAGAATGAACAGGGAAGAAAGATAAAATTTATTCTCAAGAGTGATTTGGATGATGAAACAGTGATTTCTGATGTAATTGCAAAGATGCTGGAAGAAACGGAAGTAACACTGTCTTTCAAGAAAGCAATGACACTAGCACCCAAACTGAGAGAAGAGTTGAAAAGGTTAATTGAGAAGAAGAAGATGGAAGTTAATTATTTGGGGTCAGTCTTTCCCAACCAAGTGAATAGATCACTACCAGGTTGCAAGATGAGATTTGCAACCAGGGGTTGTGGGCATCTTACAATTCGAATTAATATAGTCAAAATTCTAGCCCTAGTAGATTCTGGGGCAGAGATGATACTTCTTTCATGAAGAACGATGAAAGCATGTAATTTGTCTATTGACAAACCTGCACAAAATGTACTGAGTAATATTGCAGGAGAGCTGTTCGTGACAGAATTCATTGATAATTTGCCTATCAAGGTTGGAACAATGACTGTGGAGTTACTGGGTTTTGTAGTACCGAATCTGGATCATGCCTGTATCTTGGGAACTCAATTCTTGCATAGGATGAAGGCGCTCTAATTTTTAAGTCATGAGGGGTCATCCTGGATCAGTCTACAGGATCCCGAAACTGCTCAAGAGCAGACCTTTATGGTCGGCACGAAAAATGATTTCAAGCATCAACTATCTGCTAATTCGATCAAGAAGGAGGAATCTGCTGAAAGGGTTAGGAGACTAAAGGAGGAAGGAAAACGAGAAGCAAAAGAAGAGATTTCAATGGGAATCTATCAAGTTTCGAAAATGATGAGAGCCCTTGGTAAACTTGAGGATGAAGACGGACAAACTGAAGCCTTCAAGAAAGCTGTAGAGACTGCTAAGGGAAGAAAGATGGAATTGAGATTTGCATCGACTCACCTTTTTTTAGGAAAATACCCACCGGGTCAAAAAGAAAATATAAGCCCAAGGGGGTGAAGAAAAACCCGGTGGCAGTCCTAATAGAAAAAGATTATGATGAAGCATTAAGAAAGGAGAGAAAAATTATAAAAGCATTAAGGGAATCAATAAAACTGGAGAATAGGGTCACCAAAGAGAGGTTTGACACAATGAGGATAGGCACGGCCCAGTTTATCCTGCCTAAAGAGAAATGATATATCTTCAAGATGTGTCAGAAATTCTCTGGTACTTTCTCCTTTAATGATGAAGAGAGAGGTCGGTTGGACGTGGACATGATCAAGATAGCCAAGATTTTGACAGTTGATCATGTTCCATGGAATGATAGACCAACCAAGTATGCCCTAAAGGAAGAAGCGAAAGCAGTAAAGTACCTTGACAAGAAGATTGCATCTAATGTTGCTGAACCTGCTAATGGACCGTATGCTAACCACTGGTTTTGTTTCTGGAAACTAGGGGGCGGACTAAGATGGATAGAGAATCTTCAGAAGCTCAATTTTGTGACGGTACGTGATGCAGGTAGTCTTCCTAATGCTGATCTCCTCGCTGAATCATTTGCTGGTCGATGTATTTATTCTCTAGTTGACCTGTATTCTGGCTATGATCAGTTCCCTATTGATCCCATTAGCCGACCCATGACTGTCATGCACATGCCAAGGGGGCTTGTTCAGATGTGTGTGATACCTTAGGGCTGGACTAACGGAGTGACAGTGGTTCAAAGGGATATGATCAAAGTCATGCAGGATATTTCCCCTGAAATAACCAGTCCCTACATTGATGATAATCCTGTAAAA
>BFEA01000355.1:107537-119469 GCA_003427395.1 Chara braunii | reverse complement strand
GAGTGGAGGGGGAGTAGACCGCGTGGCCAATGTCACGTCAACAGTATAGCGGTGGCAGTGCCACGGTAGCAGAGACGAGTGACCTGCGCCGCACCGCCGGTGTAGACAGCATGGTCGGTGCCACATCGGCATTGCAGACAACTGGCCGGCGCCAGATCAGCAGCGTAGACTGATGACCTGTGCCAGCAGGAAGACGGCGTGGCCATGCCACATTAGCAGCAGATGCAGACAGGTGGTCTGCGCCACATCAGCATACGGACAACGTTGCCAATGTCGCGTCTGCAATAGACAGGTGGCAGTGTCACAGCAGTAGAGACCAGTGACCTGCGCCACATCAGCGAGGTCGACAGATGACCTCCGCCACGTCAACGGAGGCTGCCGCTCTGTATAGACAGCGCCGGGCCAGCATGCTGCCACAGTCCTGCGTCGTCGTCCACAGTACCATCGCACAACTGTGTCAAGCCGGTGCCAGGCCAACGTCAAGGCAGCATAGCAGGACTGAATGTTGACGTCCTAGGGGACCGGGCCTTATGTAGAGTTAAACGAGGCGGTCTGATCTCAAATCACCTACCCACAGTTGTACAAACTGAATCACAACTGAGGATCTGGACAGAGTACAGCTGCAGGCTTTAGCTGGGTCCAAATGCTGTCTGGGTACCTGCATATAAACAGACAGAGGGACCAACAGACACAGGCAAGCACGGACAAGCAGACGACCGAACAGACAACCGGACAGACAACCTGACAGACAGATTGATAAACACAGATAGCAACAGATAGACAGACGAGCAGCGCTTCTGCATTGCTTGCAAGAGAAAATGAATGAAGGGTTGGACGTTGCCTCTTAAATTATACTTTGTTGGTCACTGGTCTGCTCCTCTCCAACGGACCCTTGGAACACACAGTCCCACATTGTACCTGCTGACTTGACAACGTGCAACCGGGACTGGGTAGCGTTGACCGGACTGTGTAGGACTACTCATTTGACCACTTGCTTACGGACTGCAGTACGCGAGGGGTGATGAGCGACAGTGTTCTTCATGAAGGAGGCGTAGTGTGGGTAGATAATTGTAATGGGAGGAGTCAAGATACATATCTGACATATGTGGGAGGTCAGCATTAGTATTGACGTCATGTACAATGGTCTACAAGGGCAAAGTCAACCTTTTGCACAAGGATAACTAGGACAGGCATGATGAGCACATTAGACTGGGCACCGAATAGTAAGAGCGAGATTGAATACTGAGGGTTAGAACACTTGCTCACGAGGTCATTATATCACTCTCCTTTGGATGAAATTTTGGTGCATTTCAACTGCCTAATTGTTACATGACTAGCAGAACTTTCGTATTATTGTTGTAACTTAGTTTGTTATGTATAGCATTATTGTTATTATTATTATTACTATTTTTATTATTATTATTTATTGTTGTTTCATTACCTACACCGTTTGTTCTGATCTTATTGCCAGCGCAATTAGACATGTGCAGGTGAATCCCGTTCCTAGCTAGAGTCGTGATCACCTTAGGGCACACTGGTCTAGAGCAAGTGTAAGTGCACACAAGGTCATCTAGACGGGAGAACAGAAAGGATGGAATGAAAATGTAGAAAGAAGAAAAGAAGGAAGAAAACAGAAAAGAGAATGAGAAAGAAAAGAAAGACATGAAATAAGAAGACAAGCGAAATCATTTCTCATTCTCATCCTGTACTCCCTTGTTTTTTCTTACCCTCTGATGCTTTATAGATTGATTGATGTATGGATGTAGGACGGGTGACAGGATAAGGCTCTAGAGTGAGGAACATCCTATCACTCGCCTCTACGTGTATACATATCTTAGATAGTTAGGTTGACAGGCTAGAGGTGGGGTACTCATGTGCGGGTCATCCCATGGTCTGTCTTAGTCTAAACTAGTTAGACTAAAACAAGTGGTAGGATACTCATGTCTGAGTTATCATACTACTTGAATAAGTATGAGGTGAAGGCTTCTGTCGAAGTCTTCTTACTTCATACTTACATTTGATCGGACTATATTATAGTCCACCGATATAATTGAAGTTCACATCGCTGAAGTTCGTGTAGGGCGATAGTAAGGGAGGTGTTTAGATCTTGTGACCGGTGTGTATTTGCAGGTCATTTCAATCAAGGAGACTCGTTATGGGTCTGTACAAGACTGAATGCTGTTGCCTTTTGGTAACAGGTTGGTTCACCAACTCAACCTTCACTCACCCTCTACACCCACACTGTGCATCTACCCTTGCACTAAATGGCATTTCCGATTTTCGGGTCAGTGTCTGAAGGGTCTGTGTTTGGTCAAAAGAGGTCCTTGAATGTCTGAGTCGAAAAGGGAATGTCTGGCTAAGGGGTTTGCAAGCGTAAGTGTAATGTGTGTGAGAGTGAATGAATGGTTGACTCTGTTAGGACTGTGGAATAACTGACACTTATTTGCAGGTCAGTAAGAAGACCAACCACGTGCTATTCTCTCTACTCGCATTGTTGAACTTATGTTGAACCTCGACTCAGACATTTCGTCGACTCGTAACCTTTGTACATTTGGTTTGGATGTTTCGACTCCACTCCTTGATGCTGAATAGATTAGGACAATTGGCAAGGCCATGAACCTATTCTTTTATTCTGATGCATATTTGACTGGCCATGAACCTACCTTTGGTCGTGATGTTTGCTCGAAAGGCCAAGAGCCTATTGATTGTTTTCTCTTTCGAAAGTTAAACTCTATTCATTCTGATATTTGTCTCTGTTTGTGTAAAAATGTAAAAGACATCTCCTTGCCTCCACAGTCTCAACTTTTGAAATGTATTCATTATGTTTGTATCACTCTGAAATAATTTTATAACATACATAAGTGATGGGTTATGTGCAATTAGATTAGAAAATTAGTATGCACGATAGATCGTCAGTCAAGTCGACCTGAACAGTAAGTCGGTTCGGGAGATCAGCACCCCGATACCCGACACGTAAACGGGTCAGTCTTAGGCGTTCAACCGCGTGTATACCTATGCTACGGCGATCGAGAAAATACCCTCGACCGACCTACCTCTTCAAAGGCATGTAAAAGCCTTCGCATGTGGGCCGATAGCTCAGCAGGGATACGCCTACCAGAGGGTGGTGACAGCCCCTCGGGTAGAGATGAGTTGTACCTTGCGACGTCCTGACCTGTCGCGGGGCGTCGTGAGAGGTATAGCCCGCACGCGCGGTCGGAGTGGTGACTTGTTGTTCTTTCAAGGAATAAATCCTGCGTGACACGACCATGAGGTTCAGCGCTCCCCATCAGGGCGCAGGACCGCCGCGCGCGACAGGTGGCGCCGTTGTCGGGGACCTTCGGTTGCCTGCCGGACTCCTATGTGAATGGACCTCGGTTTGTTAAATTGAAGTCCTCGCTAGACGACAACCTTTAATTTAATTTAATTATCAGCATGATTGTCGTTAATAATGCAAGATGCCCACCAGCAACGGGTTAGCCCGTTGTCGGGGATCTCGCTTTCCAATCGAGGTCCTCAGTGAACGAACTCGGGTTTGGTAAAACGATGATCACGGTAAAACGACAACCTTTAGATAATCTAATATACCTTGTGACACGTGAGTTGAAATACCATTGGCGAGACACTAAGAATGTTATGTGCARGAGTGCGAAGTCACACCAACAATGGGAACATATTCGCATTGTCCGGGACTTCAACTGCCTACTAACGTCCTTAAAGATYGGACTAGGGTATAGGATAGYTAGGAGTCTATGACAAAGATACAAYTAGTGAATGCAATACTCTTACATAGTAGGTCGAAGTTAGGTTAACGATTCGAGGAAGGTGTTTGCGTATGTTGAATCCTTCCTTCTGTTTGCGTACTCGGGTTATTTGTCTGTATAGGCGCGTCTGTCAACTTAAGTTGGTAAGAGGTTAATGAATCTAATTGACTTTAAAACAATTCCCAAAGAGTYGAGGAGGGATAGACGAGTGACCGGCTATTCCGTTTATTTTTAGCTGATGTATACTTACTTAAGTGAACTTTGCTTTCGTACTACTTTCCTTGTCTGTATCTCCTTAATCAGGTAGAAGTTATAGGTTTATGACAGACCTTTGTTCCTTGTGTGATGGAGACTCTCGTGGAGTCGTCACGTTGCTTGCATGAACTCACTAAGGTAAATGATGGGATACTCCCGTAAGAGTTACTCTGTCATTCACCCGACTAAGTAATGATACGGTGAAGTGTCTGTCTGACTTTGGCATTAGTAATGGGAAGATGCCRTGCGTCTTTTCTGTTACTTTACGGACTAGATCTAAGAGGTAATCCGGTACTCCTGTRGGGTACAAGGCTTCTAGGCTAGGACGATTAACATAAGCAAAGATAGTAGGAGGCTTCCGTGGGGCTCTCCTAATCACCTATCGGATTAGACTTGGAAGGGAATTGAGTACTCCCGGGTAAGTACACGAACTCCTACGTCTAGGTTGATCTGTCCCACTTCCCGTACGAAGTCAACATACCTTTTGTTCAAAAAATTGATACATAACCTGATAGATAAACGATCAGGACGGCTAAACTAAGACTTGTCTTGAATAATCTCATACGTATCGAACTGGTATTAGGGTGGCTCCCAGGAGGGTTATCCTAATACTTGTTTGATCTGGGGATCAACTAACAGGGGAATGAATGAGATGATTGTGTTTTGACAAGTAAAGGGATACTCCCGGGTGAGTAACCCTGCTACTTGTTTTAGTATGACTAATGGGTTGGCATGCTTTGTTACTAGTGACTTATCTATTTAACATTGGATCAGGTTATGGGAGGCTCCCGTGGGATTTTCCTATCGCTGATCTGACTAGAGTTGGGAAGGAATTTGAGTTCTTCCGGGTGAGTACACAAACTCCTAAGTCTAAGTCGATCTGACCGACTTCAGTGAGAGTCATAATACCTCTTGCTCATTCGCGAAGAGTGGGTAAGGTAGGGGAACGGTCTAGGCGATTTAACTAAAAATTGTTTTKACTGATCTCCTAAGCATCAAACAGGTAGTAGGATAACTCTCGTGGGGTCATCATAATACTTGTTTGATTTGGGGGTCAACTAACGAGGAGAGGAATGAGGTGATTGTTTACTGAAAGAGAGAGAAAGGGATGGTATGTGATTGTATGGTTATCAGAGTGACTAACCCAAGCATATGACCTCCCTTGGTAAAGTGGCTTAGTATTTTTTTGTAAAGAATACTATATCGCTCCTTACCTTGTCAGGAGTCACTTTTCTTTGCTCATTCGACGATAAGTTTCCCTTCTTCTGTCTTACCCCTACCTCATTCTTGATACTTAACCATCTTTCTCCAACTGTCTAACCCTGCGTTTCTACCGCCATCGTGCGTTTTGAACAACCCTTTGGTCTGTAAGTCGTATCAACAAGATCATTGCTTATGTATTGCGCTGACGTTTTTTTTCTATGCCTATGCGAGATTAACTCTTACCCACCATATAAGGGAAATATCTGAAAGACATACATAATGGATTCAGGTGTTGCTTGTCCTGTCTTGAGCTAGCAAGACCGGAACACTTGTTCTAATGAGGCTTAAAATCCCTAATGCAGGTCGTTGCTAAACAGTCTAAGAAGGGGTAAGTCAGGTTGACTTAGTAATGATTTTTCACATCACAGAGATAAATGAAAGATTATATATCTCTTATGCCCCTCCATTATAGTACCTCTTTTGAAAGACTAGAAAGAGTCCCGTTGAGGTAGGGACAGAAAGACGATGMGTGTTGTAAAGTCCCCTTTTGAGGTGGATTGATGTATGGAAAAACATATAGTTGTTAGGCTACATATTTGAAAACCACGCGTGTTCGCAAGGATCATGCATCATACTTTTTTGCTATAGGATTGTAAATTAAACTAGCCCTATTAATTATTGCCACAGAATCTAAATAGATCATCAAATTCTTAGAGCGATATGATATAGGCCTACTGAAAGACTCGGTCTCGCGATAATAGTTTAACTCTGCAGGTTGTATCGCGCAACATATGAGTGTAGGACTATCTGCTTAAAATAACTACCCTCCCTAAAAGCCGACTGAATATGATAAAACTATGAGAATATATATAGTTGTCTAGCTTTCAGCATTGTACTGTAGAAAGGTCATTAACTTGATAGGCACGTTCAAGCGACAGTAGATTAACGTATATCAAATGTACTCTGATACCAGGAACTTCGATCTTTGGTATAGAATTCGAAAAGGCAAGTTGGGATATGTATGGTAATGAGACTCTAGAAAGTCGGTYAGAAACATAGTGTGATATGATATAAGTAGGTAAATGAAATAAAAGTGGGTGATACTATGTTTAGTATCTCAACAGTTAAGGACCGACTAGTTAGTAGGAATAAGTCTATAACGTTAAGACAGTATGATATGGGGTTTGATTGGTAGGGTTGTTTAATCTTGAGATGTAAATTAATTATTTCATTATTCACTTAGTGATTGTCTAATCCTTAGGGACGAATAGTATGGTGGACATAATATTAGGTCGTCTACTTGACAGGTATGTATYTGTTTGAGGTTGACTATGGTAGAGTATGATAATCGATTAGCTTTAGGAATCATTACACAAAGAGTCCAATCAGATTTATCTGATTCTTGAAAGGCATATGAATAAATTCGGATTTTGTTAATTCGTCAAAACTGTATCATGAGACTATCTACTTAAATAACCATCTCCTTAAATACTATACTCAATATGATCAAGGTATGAGAGCATTCACTTGAGCGTTATCGAACTCCTCGATATTATAATGTTTTATACAGGTTGATAAAACTACTTATTCCCACTATGGCTAATGTATGTGGCTAGTTGTGAATGAATGTATGTGGGAGTGAATAAAATATGTTTCAAGTCATGTATTATTGTATATTTGTTCCTTGTTAAAGTGAAGTCAGAACTTGTTGCACATATGAATAATTACTGATTGCTTGATGACTGTTTGTGGTTGTCTGAATAAGTTTATGAATTGTTTTCTTCAATAAGGATAGAAACATGTATGAAATCCACGTTCGGCATGGGGTCGAAGGTGAATGGAGTGACCAACCTTTATAGAGAAAGAATTCTCTCAGAGGTGGTCAGCCTGCAGAATCTGTCCTTTGAAAGATTGCAACGTTGATTGATACTTTCTCCAAGCAGCTTAAAGAGGATATAGTAAAGTCTCGTAGGTGGTAGTGAGAATCACGCCGGAACAATGTTTTGGTCCATAGTGAGGTGTTGTCGCCTTTTCCGAAGAGGAGAAGTGACTACACTATCATCGAAGGGGAGGAAGATGTTTGGGCCCTTGGTAGGACGCTGTCTATAGGGAAGACGGTTGTTGTTCGCCATGAGGTAAGGAGTGGTTGTCTAACCTTGTGTCGAGCAGGGCCACCTCATCTCCATGGTCAAGGCCTAGCCAACCATAAGCATGTGAGATGGGGTCGTTCTACTYTGTTGACAGAAAACTTATAAGGTCTCAGCATCGAAATCGGAGGGAGAGGTGGTGAGGCTCAGTCTTAGAGCGGGGCTCGGGATCTGAGATGCTATCTCTTAAGTAGGATTACACCACCCCTCGACACAATATACCTTTGTTAAGCAAAAATGAGCAAATAAATGTTATGTCATTGTTATTTTGTATCTTCTTTGTATTTGTTGTTGTGGTATTTTATTGTAACCATTTATTCTTATTGTTCGTGGAAGTCATCAGTTCATGTTTGTCTGCAGTGATATGATTGAATGGTTTGAAATTTTCATAAGTTTCCTTTACAATTCAAACATCACTTTGTAATATTACTTATTATTTATTTATGGCAGGAGAATGTCGTTGACATTTGTATTGTAAAAGTTCCGTGAAAACAAGGGAAAAACCGTGCGTACAGTAAAAGTTGTTTTTGAATTGTTTCTTCACTATTAGTAGTGATCTGATTGACAAAATATGATATTTTGATCTTTGATGATCATCTCAAGAAGGTTTGTTCCTCCTTGAGTACGTTCTGATTAATACTCGAACGTGAGTATTACAAATGTATTCGTACGATACGTTATTGAGTCGGTTTTAATTTGGATTATTTAAGATCTAACCCTAAAATGGAAGGCTGACGGTGACCTCAAAAATTGAGTCTTATATTGAGTCATGAAAATATTTTGAGAGACACCAAATGATGTGTCCTACAATGAAAAAACACATGAGAGGTGTCCGCTTTTGAGCTTCTTTTAAAAATATGTATATTTTGCAGAAGGTACCGTTCACCACTCCAATGGGGTTAGTCTGAGACAAGAGTAAAGGATCCCGAAATGAGATCATTTGAAATTGTTGATGTTATGAAAATATATCTTTTGCATCAATGGTATTGTGGAAGCCAAAAATTGTATATTTATTTTGGGTTTTCGTCTCGTTTTACTTGTTTTGAAAAGATCCCCGAGACGTGTGTCTGACTGAGCTGTGGTCGAGACAGGAAGATACGACCACGGAGTGGCAACCTGACGATGCCCCTCGTTCATCCACTATTTGGCAATCTAACGATGATGAAAATTTTGTTTTCATTGGTGGTTCATTATTTTTTTTTTGGTATATATTAAAATGCACATTGTTCATCCAATAAGTGGCAACCTGATGAGGGGGGGAAATTTTGTCAATGATTTATGAATTCTTTTTGGTATATATTGAAATGAACATCGTTCATCCACTCCAGGAGGTTAGTCCGAGGGACTAAATTCCCAAGCCTATGGTGGAAAATTGACATCGTTGGGACGTAACTCCCAGCGTTGGCTGCTGACCAAGTATAACCAGGCAGCGAACCTTCTGGTTTTGGCCTAGAGTTGAAACTCGAAGGGCGGGCGCCTTATTGGGGATCAACTCAGGTAGTTATCAGAAGGGTCGAGAGTCAGGTCTAGAAGCTGCGTAAAACCTAGGATAGGAGGATTTACCCATTATTGCGCAACCAATACAGGAACCATTATTAAGATAACAACACAGTGGGCCGCGGATCTGGCCTGATCAACCGGGCTGTGGTGGGTTTAGACCTAGACCGCCGATCCCCTCGCATTAGACTTCAGGCGGGACGGTGATATGGTTTAGGTTAAGACCCGCGTCCAAAGGGGCAGTTCTATGACTTATCGGACAACCAACGAGGATCTGGGAAGAAAGTCTAAGGATCTGGAAAAGATGATTGTTGTTTCTCTTGGTAATTTTCACCATTGTAGTACAGATCCAGTATCCCCACCATTGGTTCATTGAGTTTGGTTTGGGGGTTTTCAGTATGTGGGAGACGCGGGTTAGAATCCCGGCGATGGTATAATGTATTAAAGGAGACAATTTGAATCTTGACTGCATCTCAATCCAGGGACTCGGATTTGGCTATCCACTTATCAGAGATGCGTCTTATTTGGAAAAGGGATTCATCTTCTCTTTCAAATAGGAAAGAGAAGTACATTTATTGTTTTGTATTGTATCATTTGTCTAGTGCTGTTATCGATCTTGTCATACTTTATCAATTGATTTGATTATTGGGAAACGATGTAAAGGGGAACTGTATGAACGATTGTGATAAACGTCCTTAGCGACGGGGACGTCGCTTAATAGGGTCTGGGAATACTGTCGGACCAAATACCCTTACACGGGTATTTGGCCATGCTTTTGCATTTGACACAACGATGGCGTCGGCTACCATGACGGGGCCGGTCTGGAATGAAAAGTGTATGCTCGCTTTGACGTGACACTTGAAACTGTTTCCTCGGCCATTGAGGCCGGGACGATTGTGTGAGAAAACTCCGAACGTATATGCACACGTTGTTACGACGCGCGCTGTGATGGTTAGGATTAGTAGTAATACCCTCTGACCGAAAGGATCGAAGGGTTGATTGAGTTAATGCTATGTCGGGTAGATCTACGACACACAACTGAAACTTGGCCTGGTACCTGCCTACCTATCGGTACTGGGCGTTTAAAAATGTCAGTTTTTGTCTTCCTCTACTCGGCCTCCGAATCGGGTACTCAACGCATCTAGCTCTAATTGGTGAGATAACTACTTACCTACCATTTGAGTGCTTTCCCGTCGCGACCCTCAAACGTCGCGGCCATAGCTAGGTATCGAGCTACCCGACACTTCAGTGTTTTCCCCGCCGTGACCCTCAATGTCGTGGTCAGGGCTAAGTACCGGCCCTTCGGGCCTTCCAATTGGCCGAGTACCCTGACAGGTCGCATACAAACTCAAGCCGACAAGCACTCAGGCAGGTATGCCGGCCAGCAAGCGTAAGCGCACGCAGACTTAGAAACGGGCTCAGGCCACTAGGCGGACTGAGCCCCACCTCTACATATGCCTGAGCTGCTCCTCTTCTATCCGAAGTAGGAGCNGCACGCAGACTTAGAAACGGGCTCAGGCCACTAGGCGGACTGAGCCCCACCTCTACATATGCCTGAGCTGCTCCTCTTCTATCCGAAGTAGGAGCTARCTYAGTGGGTTTCGGTGCGGGTTAAAGATCAAGTGACTCGGGGATSGAATCCATYCRACCCCGAGCTAACTCCTTTTTGAYAAGGAGCTCATCCTTTGTTTCACCCGATTTCAATAGGCCGGCACTTGAACCCGTGACCTCGAGATCGGAGTTAGGTAGAGTTAGTGGTTACTGTTAACCCCGTTTGAAAACAGGGGCACGACACTTGGCATATCAGGATAGTTAATAGTAATTTCTCTTATTTTCTGTTGTTTTCTTTTATTTATTTTTATTATCTTTAGTAATTAGATTCTTTTTTTTTCTTTTTTTTTTCGTCCTTTCTTTTTGACCCGTAGTTTTTCATATAGTTGTTCTAAATGAATCTATCACGAGATCCGCAACAGATTCATCCAAGGTCACCCAGTTACCCAACGAATCCCGACCTCGTTTGATGCTAGCTCAGAGGTCGGGCGAAGGGCGAGGTGGAACGGATCGCAAGAAGGGGGGAGCTCGCAACCTTGGTGTCTAGGCGGGGAAAAACTCCGAACAGAGCAACGAGGAGAAAGGTTGCGAGACGAGAGGAAACGGGCGCAGGGAAGAGAAGAAGAAGAAGAAGAAGAAGAAGAAGAAGAAGAAAAGAAAAAGGAGAGGAGGAGCCGTGAGAAAGATGATGGGCGCCGATGAGCCAATGCGCCAAGGAGGAAGGCGGATGCCGGGACAGGAAGAGCATGAACGTGCGGGCAACACAGTGAGTGGAGGGTGAAATAGTCGACGACGGGCCCGGGCATGGCAACAAAGGTACTGCACGATGGCGAGGAGAAAGAGTGAACTCGGTCGCGCGAAAGAAAACAGAAGTGTGGGAGAGAAGAAGAAGAAGAAGAAGAAGAAGGAGGAGGAGGAGGAAGAAAGTAGGAGAAGGAGAGAGGAGGAGAGGAGATATCACTTACCTGACATACAAAGATGACGACGACAACGTCGGTGACCACGATCACGATGACGATGACTACTATGACGAGGACGACGGTGACTACGACGATGACGGCAACAACGAAGGCGGCAAAGGACGAAGGGAGAGAGAGATAGGTAAGTCTCTAATCGCCCAATCCACCCACCTACACTCCACCAATAGAATAGACTAAACCAAGTGAATCTATCACTAAAATACGAAAATATATGTTACTACGTATATGGATACACGCGCGTGAGAGTACGTGAGTGTATGTGTGTGTGTATGACCGATCGCGCAGCGAACTGCAAGCTACTTTATCGAAGAAATGGGCGAAATCGGGTGAATCTACAGATATAACAAGGGAAGTCTACACTTCTTCGAGCCTACGTGTGTGCGAGTGTGTGTGTACGTGAGAACGTGTGTTAGTGTGTGCGCGTCGATCGCCGATGGTCATCTGATACTTCCATCGTTGTGTGTACATGCGAAGGTCTGTGTGTGTGTGTGTGTGTATGTGTGTGTGTTTGTGTGTGTATGTGTGTGTGTGTGTGTGT
>BFEA01000354.1:1666167-1682041 GCA_003427395.1 Chara braunii | reverse complement strand
GCTGTGGAGGGATGGAGAAGAATCAGGGAGCAGCAGCAGCAGCAGCAGAAGAAGAAGTCTCCTCTCTCTCACCCATGATGCTGATGACGTCCCCAATACTGACCAGCGAAGATGGTGGCCCCTCTGATGCAGGCCGCTGGAGTGCCCTCCAGCTATGGTGCCCATGTAGGACTCCACCTCTCTCTCTCACGCGGAGAAGGCTCACCGGCCTCCACGCCCCTACTACCTCCTCCCACTCCTCTAATGCTGATCTAGTGCAGCTCAACTCCAACTGGTGCTGCTCTCCAGCAGCATGTCACTCAAGTGATGCTCCAGTCAGAATCTCCCCAAACTGGAGGACTGGCCCAGCTATATACCGCTGGGCCTGGTTGGACTCTCCATGGTCTGCGATCAGGACCGTCTGATCTATCATCCGATCGATGGTCCTAATCGCAGGTCCAAGTCCTGGTCCTGCATCCATGGCCTAAAACGGTGTGCCTGGGTCCCTTCCGGACGTCCAGGCGGACCTGCTGATGCAGCTGGGCAGTCCAGAATGGACGAGGACTGGGCCAGGCACAAACAGAAAAGTGCCTGGTCCAGTCCCAGATAAGAACAAACCTGAACCTGGCCTACCACGGCCAAAACTGGAATCCACTGGTACGAATAGACACCTGCCTGTTCGGGCAAAAGAAAAGTCCAAAACGACATATCTGGAACAGACAAAAATGGACCTCAGGCCCAAACTTAATCACTTGACGGGCATTCTAGTTCCTTGGATTCAAACACTTGACGGGTTTTCTAGTTCTTTTTTGCTCTGACATTTATTTTTTCCTTACTCTACACTGCTGCTGGACTCGAACACCGAACCTCTTTTCCGCTATTATCTTTTTACTCTGCTGGACTCGAACACTGAACCTCTCCTTTTCTGCTAATTTCTTCCCATTTTTCTGCTTTTCAGCTTTTTTTCTCTGTTTTTTCTGCTCGTCTATTTTTTCTTTGGGACTATGTAGGGTCCAGGCTGATGGACTCAATCACGGTACCTGATCTACAGATGCTGAAGTAGCTGCAACTTAGTTCCAGTGTTGTAGTTAGCGTGTTGTCGTTTGAAACTTGGGACTTTTCGAGTTGACGGGATTATGGACGCGATAGACCTGGCTGTTTTGACGACTGAAAGCTGAGGATATAAGCAGTTAATGCTAGTGTTTTAGTCATCTTGCGCTACGTAGTTTCACGACCCCTGAAAACGCCGGACAGGCGACCGGCAGAAACACAGTGTCGGGTCTTTCGCCTGACATGCGTTTGCGCTTCATGTTCCTATCTTTAAACGCAGTTACCTGCGCTCGTTACTCTCTCTCCATGTGTGGTGTGCTCTGTATACTGCTTTGTGTGGTGTGCTTGGTATGCTACTCAAATGTGATAGAACACTTAGGTGTTTGTCCACTATGACTGATGCTTGCAACATCAGTCCACGCACCAACCAACATAGCAATTGTACTACGGCTGTGTGATTGCTTCTTACACCATCTCATGCTTATCTTCTACTTATTTACCTTCCATTTCTTTCTTTCTTTCTTTCCTTACTACTGTTTTAGTTCTATTTCGGGTATTTTCTGGGGATTATACGTTTTTCTCTTCTGCTTTGTGTTTTAGTCTTCTCCTTCTATCTCTCTGATGGATCCTAGAGTATGTCATTACTGTCGGAGGACGGGACACTTCATCAGGGAGTGCCGGACGCGTATGCGGGACATGGAGCAGCCGGCTAATCAGTCGAACCGGTCGAACCAGGCATCCTTGTCAAATTCCGCTCCGATCCTGCCAGCGCCAGGAGCTATTGTTCCCTACCAAGCGCCGTCGAACGATGTGAGGAACGACCAAGGTGCGAGCGGATACAATGGAGGTTACAATGGCGACTACAATGGAAGTTACAACAACGGCGGATATAGTGGTGGATACAATACCGGGTATCGAAGATCGTGGAATCCCGATCAGAGAGACCGGAACGACAAAGCTGAGAAGATGTGGACGTGGATGTCTAGGGATATGGAGGACCGTGAAAGAATCAGAAAAGAGAAAGAGGAAGCTGCGAAGAAAGAGGAGGAGGCAGCAAAAGAACGGGAGGCCGAGGAGAGAAAGCTGAAAGAGGCTAAGGAGAAAGAGGATTTCAAGGCGAGTATTGGTCAAATGGTGGGGAGCCAGATGAAACTTGTGTGCGAAGAAGTTCTGGGAAAGAGGATAGGAGAAGGTGAAAGGTTACTACCGACTACTATCGATGAAGTGCGTAGAAGAGTGGAAGCTGAAGGACGGAAAGATCAGGCGTTTGAAGAGTGTCGGAAGAAAGATGAAGAAATTCTGAAATTGAAGCATACGATGGCGGATCTCGAACGCAAGGCATGCATGACTGGAGATGCCGAGCAAGAGCTGCAAGCGTTAAGATCTGATAACCAGCACTTGATTCAGGACGTGATGTATTTGAAAGAACAGGTTGAAGAACTGAAGAAAGGGGTGAAGAAGTCGAGTGCAGTGGAGAAGACCGCACGCCAGGAGAAAGAGAAAGAGAAGGGAGCAAGCGTGCCTACACCTGGAGATTATGTTAAACTGGCGGATGCGTACCGGAGACTGAGGGATGATAAAGATATGGCCGAAAGGGAGGTTCAAGCACTCAAGGAAAGGATTGGACGAATTAACGTTGTGTCAACTCCTACTCCTACCAGTATTAAGAGGAAACGAATCGCCATGAAGAGTGGCTCGCCATCGAACTTGAGGATCAGGCTAAGCAAAGTGGCTAGCCCATGCAAATCCAACGAGACGAACGACAATGCGAATGGACACTGCGTCAAATTCGTGAAATTGAAAAACGAAGATCGAGAAGGGTTTCGCAGGCGAGTATGCGGAGAACTGTCCAAAATGAAGAAGCGAGAGATTGAAGGATTGTGCGAGGAAGAGAAGATCACGTACGTTACGATCAAAGCTTCTGCGGAAGAAATTGCGGCTATCTACACCGAACGAGCGTTCGGTAAACGGGAAAGCAAACGAACCATCGGTGATGACGATGGAAAGGAAGACGATATTTCGGAAGGGTCGAAGGATCTCACTGGGGAAAATGACCGCGAAGTGGAGGAAGACGCTTCCACGGAAGGATGCTAAGGTTGGCTACCGAGCGTTGGTGAGCTTTCTAACCTCACTCTTGCGTGCAGAGAGGCACGTAAGATTGGTAGACTACAGAAGGATGGTAAGATAGATAATCTGTTTCGATTGATAGTTGTGTTGCTAATCCTCTCTCGGCAGATTACATGGTGTGACAAGTTTATTCCGTTTCTCCGCTATTTATTTTCTATCAACTACGACTTCGTTTCTTGCCCGGGTCCGTTGGTATATGTTTTGGTTTCTCCTTGGTGTAAACATATATATGTAGGATGCACTAGCAGACCGATTAGATTTCGGTGGAAAGAGCACTTGGATAGAACTAATGCTCCGCTAAATCAATGCACTAGGAATCATAGACTATATAGGTGGCTTCGACATCACCATGCAGCAGGCTACGTGGCTGTACCAATTGCTTTTATTGAGAGTGAACAGCTTCTTCGAACTGAATCGTACTTTATTCGACTGTTTAATCCTTTTTCTAAACTCGATTCCCTCTTACGGAAGACGACGAGAGAGAAGGAAAAAACGACCTGGTAAACGGGAGCGGAGGAAAAGGCAAGGGGAGAGACATGACGATGGAGGGAATGATTTCTGTAATGTTAAATCTCCTATTATCTTTACGTCTGCGACAGGAGCTACCTCTACTAGTCTTTTTGAGATTCTTGAGTCTTGTTTTCGTGGTCATATCGAGACTGTAGCTGTAAAATGTGGGGGAGGTAATGTGCTAATTGACAAGTGGAAGGTACTAAAGAGATGTTATGGTTCATCTGTTGTTAAGACTGAGAGTGGCACTGAGATTCTACGACACTGTAGAGGGAAGCTGGTAGCCGGAGTAAATCTGGTTTTTGAAAAGATATCAAGATATTGCTCCAGGTTTGAGAAACAAAAAGGGGAACTGATTGGTATCCTGAATAACCCTTCGAAGTGCAAGAAGCTCTACCATGAGTCGCTGGATAGGCTCATACAGTTGTATAACTGCGTTAGGTGCTTTTCAAAAAAGGAAAGTCGTGCCACATTAAGAGCGAAGATAGCTCGAGTTGCTAAGAGTAAATTTTCGGTTAAGCTTAGGATTAGAGTTACTGTTAGAATTCCATTTTATGTGGCGTTGTCTAAAAAGAAAGTCAGAGATCTGTGTGTGTCAATTGTTAGGCAATCGTCTATTAGGCCATCATTGCAGCAGATTATTTGCCGAAAATCGCGAATCGTTTGGACCAAGAATAAGTCCGTCGGCGACATTCTGAATAATTTTCGTAGTTTTGCTCAGGAGATTGATTTGACCTGTACTTGTGTAGGGGCTGATTTACCCAGATGCGGTGAACATGTGTCATTCAGATTCAGTGAGGTTGATTGGATTGGAAGTATTCTGAAAAATAACAAGAATATTCCTTACCCTGGGTTTTGTCGGAATGTGAAACAGTTGAGGAACATTATTTTCGATAGCCTCGGTAGTATTCAAGATGACACTAGCATTTTTTCGGTGTCTGATAAGGCATTACGTGGATGTTTCAATAAGAACTGTAAATCTGATTCTATCGGATATAGAGGGGAGCTAAGTGATGTCTTGGAAATTAAGAAGAAGTTGAATGGACTGGTAATCTGCCCTATTGATCATAATATAGGTGACTCTTTCGTATGCTGTCCAGTCGTTTTCAAGAAGGGGATGGAAACTTTGTTTACAAGAAACAAAGGATTTGATTTAGTTGATAAAACTGAAGAGGTAGTGGTTCACGGAATTAGGGAGGAATATCTGAAATTGGGCCTTGAGAAGTACGCCACCTTTAATACGCAAGGTCGGCTTGGTAGAAGCTATTCAATTCCTAAACACAAAGACGTCGCCAAGTGGCATCCTATCTGCCCCTCCTTCTCCGATCCACTGGTATGAGTGAGCAGAGTCGTGTTTAAAGTTGTTAACAAACTGTTGTGGAACCTTCCTGAAGAGAACCATTTTAATCTTAGGTGTCCTAGTGAGATGATTAATAGATTAGACGTCTTCAACAGTAGTATTCGGGATGATGAAGATATTGTTGCCTCTAGTTTTGATGTGAAGGAGATGTTCACTGCCCTTCCGCACCATTCCATTATTAGAGCAGTTGAGTGGCTTATTCGTATGACTGAGGAAAAAGGTTTTGGAGATATTTTTGTTAAGAAAAGAGGAAAAGGTGCCATACTAGGCAAACGCAAGAATGTGCCTGTAGGTTATACTAGACTGAAATTCTCCGTACTTCTGACAATGGTAATCTTTCATCTCCGCAATACGTTCTTGACGACTATGGGAGTGGTTCTCAAGCAACGAATTGGTATTCCGATGGGGAAACCGTTCAGCCCTGCCTTGGCATGCTTACTTTGTGCGTTTAATAATGAATCTGTCTTTTTGAAACATTTGGGGATCGAATGCCGACTGCTGTTTGGTATGAGACTGGTAGATGATGTCTCTGTCTTCTCCAAGTTTAGACGAGGCTCGAGTTATGACAAAGCCATTGCGGAGAATAGGTTGAAGAAGTTTATTCTTTTTATTTATTTATTTATTTATTATTATTATTTTTTTTTGAACCGGCTGTCGGTGCTAGCGGTGCTGGTACGAGCAGACACCGGTAGCACCTGGGGGGGGGCTCCATCTATTGGTGGGGAGCAGCACCTGTTGGAAACCGGGTCCAGCGTCCCTTACATATACCAGGTTCAGCTCACATATTTGACAATATGCTCCTGCCAGCACTGATTACCTTGAGAGTTCAGGGGATTGACTGAGCAGGAGGTCGGGCGGGGGGGCCTCTTCACCCTACAATTGGCGCCAGATATTTGCACTTTCATCCTGGCTCCCCCACTTCCAGTTCTGAAAGGGTTTCCTGGGGCTGAGCACCTTGATCCTCCCGGGGTTTAAATCGTGTTATGATGAGAAACTGGTCCTGGAATTGACAAGTGATGGTGACACCTGGGATTTTCTAGGATGTGTTATCAAAGTGTTCCATCATCCTTGTAGAGTGCTATGTGCGGCGACTCACAAGAACGAAAGATGTATTATACACCAAGGGATTCTGTTTCAAAGTTTGCAAGACTTTGTTTCCTACTCTGATAAACATCAGAAGATGTCTGTTATAACTACATGTTTGCATAGAGCAAAGGCGCTCTCTACAATGCCAGGCCTGGACGTCTGCTTTCTCTTTACCTTGAAGATGGAGTTACGAGCAAGAGAATTCCCGGATCGATACTTTGATGACTGTCTGAAGAATTTTTCCAGGAGGATGAATGATTGCTGGAAACGATGGGTGTTGTGCTTCACCGACTGGAGGTGGTAGTAATGTTGTTTATTCCCTTCACTGCTGGCAGGCTATTTTTCATTTTTCATTCCTTTTCCTTCTTTTGTTTCACTTGACGGGCATTCTAGTTCCTTGGATTCGAACACTTGATGGGTTTTCTAGTTCTTTTTTGCTCTGACATTTATTTTTTCCTTACTCTACACTGCTGCTGGACTCGAACACCTAACCTCTTTTCCGCTATTATCTTTTTACTCTGGTGGACTCGAACATTGAACCTCTCCTTTTCCGCTAATTTCTTCCCATTTTTCAGCTTTTCAGCTTTTTTCTTTGTTTTTTCTGCTCGTCTATTTTTTCTTTGGGACTATGTAGGATCCAGGCTGATGAACTCAATCACGGTACCTGATCTACGGATGCTGAAGTAGCTGCAACTTAGTTCCAGTGTTGTAGTTAGCGTGTTGTCGTTTGAAACTTGGGACTTTTCGARTTGACGGGATTATGGACGCGATAGACCTGGCTGTTTTGACGACTGAAAGCTGAGGATATAAGCAGTTAATGCTAGTGTTTTAGTCATCTTGCGCTAGGTAGTTTCACGACCCCTGAAGACGCCGGGCAGGCGACCGGCAGAAACACAGTGTCGGGTCTTTCGCCTGACATACGTTTGCGCTTCATGTTCCTATCTTTAAACGCAGTTACCTGCGCTCGTTACTCTCTCTCCATGTGTGGTGTGCTCTGTATAATGCTTTGTGTGGTGTGCTTGGTATGCTACTCAAATGTGATAGAACACTCAGGTGTTTGTCCACTATGACTGATGCTTGCAACGGAACTATTATGTTCTTTTTTGCAGCTTCTCTAGTTACATTGAATATCTTGAGATTCTCTTTGTCGTAAAAAAAGGTGTAAGCCAATGAAAGCTAATAGAGAAAGATTGGCACATTGGCTTCTTCAACGGATTACTGCTGCTTTTTTAATTCCAACTATACTTTTAGCACATGTTTCCACTTTTATCTTGTTAAATATCCTACTTTTTTGGCATATGCATGTAGGAATAGAGGACATTCTAGCAGACTATATTCACCATGAAGTAACACGTAGGTTTTTTTTTTTTTTTTTTTTTAATAATCATCAAATATGTATTTGTTTTGTTTGTTTTGGTGTCATCTTATATCCATTAATGAATCAAATCAATGTGGAAAAGAAGTCGTCCATCTGCCTTCTGTTCTGTGTGAATGACATTCACGCTTGTTTGTAGGCAAGCCCACTGGTTAAGTACTGCTTTCTCTGATGGAGACTCTAATCATTATTAGTATGTGCAAAGTGCATCCCCGGACTGCTAATTCGGGGCTTTTCTTCTGTCAACGTTTTTTTTTTTTCCGCACGCCTAGTAAAAGTTCATCTGTGAAAATTTCGTTTCTAGCCACATCGTGATAATTGGCACAGGGCCTAAGTAAAGACTATGCATCTTGCATACATCAATACCAACATCGCCATCAACACCATCCGCAACACGCTTTTGTTCACAGTCAACCATCATCCCTTAAGAGAAGGCCATACACACACTCACACACACACACACACACAAACGAATAGAACACAGGGTCCTTAAGGCAGTTTCTAGACTAGAAGCTGCTCGAAGCCTCGAAATACATTAAAAAAAAAAAAAGACTAGACTCAGACATTCTCTCCTTTTTTTTTTTTTTTTTTTTTTTAAAGAACACTAGCGACCGGGGGTGGGGGGGGGGGTTGCGACCCCCTCTTGGTTTCGCCAGTCGGACCCAGGCCGGTCTCTTATACACATCTAGATGTGTATAAGAGACAGGCCCAGTCCTATCCGGCAAAACCAAGGGGGATAGTCAATAAGGACCCTCAACCCCTCAGTCCCTGCTCATCGCGCTCCTTTGCTTCATTGCCTCGTGATGACCTCGAACCCCAAACCTGTCGCTTGAACGTCCAGTACCGTAACCAATAGGGCTAAGCCCAAGTCTGATTTAGGTAGGCGCGAACCTGCATATGTATATTCACGGGACCGTAATTGGTCCTATCCGCGCAAACGAGGCCTTGGCCTCGGCCTACCGGCCAACCCCCTGGCCATCTGGCACACCATTTGCCTCGTTGAAGCCCCTGGCTTCCCTCATGCTAAGCCTGAGAAGGTCGTGCCTTTTAACACGTCGTCAAACACAATTTTCCTGCCCATGTGCAAAGTAAGGTTTTTATTTCCCTCATGATAAGCCCCCGCCAGAGGCCGGGCTGGTTTTCGGAGTAAGGCTCGCTTCTATAAATAAAAGAAAAATATAACCAAATTGAAAAGTACAGAAAAGGTACTCGGACCCTATGGCATTGATGTCTTCCGCCGCCCTGATACTGTCGAGGACTAACGGTCACTTCCCAGTGCAATGCATTAACGCGCGTCTCACACACTCTCTTATTCGGTCGAATTCCATTCGGAGTCTCACCAAGAGCGAGGTTGCCGAGGTGAGAGTCCTGACGGGATTTGCCTCATCAACGTGCTACGTTGATCAAGGACGCACCTTGTGCGACCTGTAAAAATAACGGCAAATACCCTTGTAAGGGTGTTTGTTACGACAACGCGAGGTCACAAAATTGTCTATAATTGTACTTACCGGATTTCGCCTGCAGGTTCAGACCTGATAGATGACGCTGTCCCTTCCAAACTCAGATTTCTCTAAGTTGAGGTGCAGTTGTGCCTCCTTGAGGACCTGCAAAACTTCCTCAAGGTGCTTGGCGTGCTCTTCCATGGACTTGCTGAAAATCAGGATGTCATCGAGGTAAACAACAACAAACCTGTTGAGCTGATGGCGAAGAACCTTGTCCATGAGGCACTGAAATGTGGCTGGTGCATTCGTAAGACCGAAGGGCATAACGATGAATTCGTACAACCCATCGCGTGTCTTGAATGCAGTTTTGTGCTGGTCGCTCGGATCAACTTCAATCTGGTGGTAGCCAGTTTTGAGGTCGAGCTTGGAGAAGACCTTGCACCCACCTGCCGCATCTAGCAAATCATCTATGCGAGGCAAAGGATAAACATTCTTTCTGGTGATCCGATTCAGGCCACGATAGTCAATACACATCCGGAGTTTGCCTCCTTTCTTCGGTATAAACAAGACAAGTGCCCGAACTCAGACTCACTAGGCCTAATCCATCCACGATCGATCATGTCATCATTTTGTCTCCTCAATTCCTCCAACTCGCTTTGTCCCATACGGTAGACGTAACCCTTTGGAGGAACACTCCCTTCTATTATCTCAATCTTGTGTTTGACCGGACGCTCGAGAACTCCACGAGGTTCGGTCAGAACTTCAGGGAATCGATCTAATAGACGGCGAATGTTGTTGGGACTTCCGGTGGAGGATCATCCTCATCAGGAGAAAGAAAATCAGATCGAGAATTTACAGCAATTACAACTGGATTCGAAGTACTTGGGTCAGAAGTATAGTGATTATTCACAGTAGAAGTAGATGGAATAGAAGTAGAGGTGGTAGAAGTTGATTTACTTTCCGAGGTAGAAAATGCAGTAAAAGTAGAAGGCACATGGAGAGGCTTTACAAGAGCTACATGTACATGCGCAGCTTCCTTGCGCCTGCGCATTGATTTGCAAAATTTGTTCGCACTCAAAAGAGTCACAAGGGACTCGCACATCTCGTCCAATAGAACGGTACGCTCGTTCCCCTTGGCATCACGCACCACGAACTGATTATCCGCCCACGTGGTCCTTAGGCAATGAGCCTTTAACCAGCCCAAACCAATGACCGCGTCGAACGGACACTTGTCCATGACATAAAAGTTCAGCTCATGTGTGACGGTGCGATCCTTGTCAAAAGTCACGCGCACACCTTTGACAACATGTGTTGAGGTGACAACCTCTTGGTTGCCCACCTGGATCTGACAAGGGTCATGCAACTCCACTTGCTTCATTCCCAGGCCCGCCTTACGAATCCCGTTAGGAGAAAAGAAATTAGTCGTTGAGCCACTATCAATCAACACACGGATGTATCGGCGGTCAATGAGTAACTTAAAGAAGGTTAGCTCCACACTCCCTTGAACACGGCGTTGCTGCTTGAGCTGCAGCCAATGTTCCAGGTGTGAGTGGAAGTCAACTTCTTAGTCTCCTCCCAAGGCTCAGTGTAAAGTACTTGGACTGCACCAGCCTTGGATTCAACATCAGTTCGGGCTTCAAGAGCAAGCTATTGATCAGATTCAGGCTCCTTGGAAGGGCCTGCAATTGACTGTTCAGCTTCCCTTGCTGTGGAGAGTGTTGATGACTCCTCTATGCCCTTTGCCTGTTTCCCTGCAGACGATAACAATCCTGCACAGCATGCCCAGGCTTCTGACAATGCAAGCACACGCGCAGTTTGGATCTTCTTTCCCATTCCTTTTGACTGATGCGGAGGGCTTCCCAAGGTTTGGTAGAAGCGTCCTCCGGTTTCTCAGGGATCTTCGCATTCTTGGGGAGGTGTGTTATAGTTACCCTACCCGAACCACGGTTAGGCCCCTTGCTTGAAGCAGTCTTTTTGAATGCATTAAATTTTTCTTCTTCATTCACGTCAGACTCAATGGCTGATGTAGAACAGCCCATATCGGAGTCCGTCTCTAGATCGTCATCTAGAGACAGATCATCCGCGTAGGACTGATCTTCAGCCTCCCGATGGTCATGCAAGGCAAGCTGGTTGCTGCTTCCATATTGCTTGCGTTGTGATTTGCCACCTGCAACGGGTGCCTTTGTACGCCGGGCGAGGTCCTTGGCCTCTAGGTTGACTAGATCCCTCTCGCCAAGTGGTATGGTCTTTGAGTCCTAGCAGGGAGAGGTATTCTTTAGGGGCCACTCCCATGACTACATCCATGCAAGACATGTCGGTCATTCCTAGGTTTGGAGTGGTGAACAGACTAGTCAAGTGTTGTTCCAAAGCCTGCATGGAGGTCCTCCACGTTTGGTCCTTGAGGGCCTCAAGCTTCAGCCTTGCCTTGAGCGCAGCGTGCTTATCTTGGTACTGTGTGATGAGAAGGTCCTCAAGAGTGCATACAGGAGTTACTTTCAGCCACTCAGTCAGGTCAATCCTGTCATAACCTGCTGTAACAGCTTGGAGTTCTATGAAACTCCGTACGACGGGCTCAGTATTTGTGCCCATGACCATGCTTCGATCTTCCTGCCGTGTTCGCAGTACCTCGAAGTATGAGCGCATGGCGCTAATCCAAGAGGTGATGTCCCCTTTCCCATCGTACTTGGACGGCAGAGTGGCCGCCCACTTGTCCACTACGGGACCGCTGTACTGTACGCCAGTAAGAACTGTGGCGTTTTGGGCTGATGTTCCTGCATTTGGGACTATGACCAGTGCAAAACTGTCGGCGCTGCCGCTTGAGGAGCTGGCACCGGTTCCTGCGCTCGTCACAGTTCCACTTGCTCTTGTCATGAGGACTGTGTTAGGTTGAGAGACTGGGACTGCAGCAGGTCGAAGGTTAGGAGGACGAGGGGCAGACAGTTGGGACTGTTTGAGGCTGAGTATCTCAGCCTGCAGCTCTTGGTTCCGCTGCTTCAGTGCTGTCACGCAGGACTCAAGGTCTTCCAAGGTCCGCAGTCGAACCAAGGCTGCTACGGCAGCAGCTATCCTCTCTCGGAACCGGTCATCATTCGATTTCGGAACCGTAAGGAGGGCCACCTGTTCAGCAATGCTTGTGGCTCTGGCTGCTGCCTCTGCCTCCCTTTCCCTCTGTACGGCTTTGTCATAAAGTTTTTGAAAGAACGGTTTCTCGTTCTCGTCCGCTGCGTCCAACATGGCCTGCCATTGGGCAGATGAGATGTCTGCCATGTTGGAGGAAGGGGTGTTAGTAGATCTCTCAAGAGGGGTCCGCTCTCTCCTCACATTTGGACGAACACTCCTCTTGCCCTTCCTCACGTTACCAAAAAGAACACCTTCTCTCTCCCTTCTCTCTCTTTCCGCTTCCTGCGCACGCGTCTCAATACCGGACATAGATAGTTCAGATAAAAGAAACAAACAGTAAATCACAGAGAGTAGAAGGTAGAACTCCTAGCTGAAGTGGCAGTTCATTTGGACTTAGAGAATGGCACGCAGCAGGAAAAAAAAAAAAAAAATGGAAGAGAGAACTGACTTATCGAACGGGCCCGATCAGATTAGCTGGAGATCCCCTCTTGTCTAACCTGACAAGGTACATGTACCACAATAAATCAGCCGAAGAAAACTAACTGCAGCAATGGAGATTTCGAGGGGTGCAGACGGTCGCCGAGCCAGACGTGGGGCAGTATGTGATAACATGCAGTAAGACCAGTCAAGATCCCCTTGAAAGGAATGCCCTTGCTAGCCGTATGTCCCCCAAGTTCAGCACAGCAAAGAGAAGCATTGGCGGCAACAGATTTGGGCCCAAAAGGTCCTGTCCCGTTGGGCCTGGTCCCACTGAGTCCCGAAGGTCCCAAGTAGGTCGTGGACCAGGACCAATGAGATAGGTGTACCAAGTTAGTCCCAAACTGCCTCTACCGTACTGAAAAGGAAAAGACAACTTTCAGCAAGAACTTACCCCTACAGCCATTCAGAAATGAAAAGACATTGCACCGTAGAAAGATATGTCATTTAGAACAGGTACATCATCCATCCATCCATCAGGTGAGAAAGCAATCCACATGCTCACACACACAGCCAAGACCGCAGAGAAGAGGAAGAGAGCCCAGCAAACCCCAACAGGCCATGAAGCACCAAGCAACCTCCCACGACCTAACCAGGTCACACGGCACTTACCTATGAGGCCCGACCTCCAAAGATGGATAACGACTCACCCCCCTCTCTCATCAGTCCTCCTGACCCCTAGCTACCACTACACGAAGTGTCCTAGCATGACTAAGAGGGCTACACCCTTGTTGCAACGTCGGATCCCCCGCCGATGTCTGAAGACCAAAGTAGCAACTTGCAGCTCTCCGATGCAGATATGGCAGCCTCCAATCAAGTCTCCCTCTTGAGGGGAAGCCCAAAAGTCACTCAATGTCTTCTTGAAGTGCAGATTCCAGGTGCGAGTACCTCTCACTCTCTACTCCCTCTCGCGTACTCCAATCAGCCTCCTTTGTGTCTCACCACCCCATCCAATCACTCAAGCAACCTGGTCAGGTCTGATGTCAACCCTACATGACCTAACCAGGTGGGGGCAGTATCCACATACCTCACTGCCCCACTTAACCCTAACTTCCTAACCCTAATCCGAGATTAGGTTAGCCCTAACCTAACCCGAAATTAGGTTTAGGGTGACTAACACCTCTCGCCAGCAAGTAAGTCCGCTCCGATACCAATTGTTACAATCCTGGTCATTTCCAAAGTGCAACTTCACAATGAAAGACAATGCCACCCAATTGCGACGGAAATGAAAGCATTTGCAAAGAGATAGAGACCAGAGGAGAGAGGAAGAAGAAGAAGAAATTAAGGGTACAACGAACAGCAAAAAACTGTCACACGGAGGACAAAAAAATACTTTTGCCAAACACCGTAAAAACATACGCAATCCCTCGACGCGTTTCGGCTCGTGCGTAACCAAGCCTCTTCAGGAGGACACACCACCCTCACCACGATGGAGATACATAATTATCCCATCAACGTTATAGCTCATGTCAAGGTATCCCACCGCACTTCTCCCTGTCCATCCACCTTCTATCCTCGTATCCTGCTTCCTTCAGCTCGTACTGTCCTCGTTCAAAGGGACCAAGCATATCATCATCCACATTCATATCCTCACACAGCCACGCTACTTGGTGAGAAGAACCACACTCGTCGATCGTACTGCGAACAGCCGTGAAAACGTAAGGAAAAACGACATATTATCACGCATACATATACGCGCGTATGGATGTAGCACCAGATCCCCGTACAGCTCGCTGATGCTCATGTGACTTAAAACTTCGCAGAGCGTACGCGACGTCCTTGCTGAAAAATGTCCAGCGCCCAAAAAACGACAAGGTGGACCGTTGGTCCCGACAGACAGACTACTCGTGCCCAAAAGTGCCTAGTCCCTGCTCCGTACAGATCGTCAGAGGTGCCCAAAAAAAAATAAGATTTTTTAAAATTTTAATTAAATAAAAAAGAGGTCGGGAGTTCCAAAATTCCTGCTTTTTTTCTGAAACCGTATTCCTCCAGGGACTTACAAGCCTCGCAGGTGGGATAAGTAGTGCCCAAACAAACTACGGTAGTTAAAAACGAGAAATCAAAAAAATCCTCTATTTCAAAAACGGAGCTCCGAGCACCAAAGTCCCTAGGCAGAGGGCGGGGGGTACGACACGAATGCTGGGGGTAGTAGGAGGAGGTTAGCTTTATCATTTAAGCGATCCTTGGTGGGGGTAAACCTGTGAGATCAAAGACCTCCAGGGACCACCCACCATCTTGGCAAAACGTGCCAAGGAACCGAAGAAGAAGAAGAAGAAGAAGAAGAAGAAGAAGAAGAAGAAGAAGAAGAAGAAGAAGATGTGCACCAGCAAGACCAATGACGATTCCCCCTTCTCTCTCCACCTTCCTCCTCCTCCTTCACTTCGCCAATCTTATTCTTCTCCCAATAATAATAATAACAATGAATGGATGAACCAGAATCAATATCCGAAGTTCCCTCTTACTGCTGACTCAACAACAACAACAACAACAAGTCCACCATAGCTATGGCTTCCCTCCTTCTGCCTCCTCTCTCATGCATAGGCTATGACGGACTACTGAGGGCCCTGCCCTCCTGTCCAAAGGACAACCCAAAGCAGCTATGGCGCTGCACTTCTGTCCAAAGGACAACCCAAAGATGCTGCTGACTGGTCCGCCATGCCTGACTCTGCCTCGAGCTTCCTTGGTGCGGCACTACCCCAACTGGGGCCTTCCAGATGCAGCGCCCAACAAGGTGATGAAGACGGTGTCCACCATAGCCAGGTAGGTGTCTCGCCACTCTCCTCCTTAGCCCCCTTCTTCCTCCTCCTCAAGCTTGGCTGCTCGCCATAGCCAGGCTGAGCGCCAGCTGCCCTTCACCTCCAAGCAGCACTGTATCAGCCAGTGCTGCGCTCCAGCAGCATGTCGCCAATCCTTGCATACTGCAAATGAGGAGCTACTTGCTCCTCCGAAAGATATAGCGGCCTACTGGCCCCCTGAGCGGTGACTTCCTAGGCCGAGCGGCCTCCCAGCAACCGGTACCTCCTCCCTTTCGGAGGGAAACATCATTGCAGGCTCTGCGAACCTCCGGACAGGCCCTAGACCCGGGCTACTCGGACTGGTACCGGCCTACCTCTATCCTACCGCTACTGGGCCTCTAAAAATGCCAACTTTTTGTCTTCTTCTGCTCGGCCTCCAGTACCCGACACTCCTACCACTACTCGAGTGGTACCGGCCTACCTGCTACTTGAGTGTTTTTCCCCGCTGCTCTAAGTGCCGTGGGCCTACCCCCGCTACTTGAGTGTTTACCCCCCTGCAACCCTCAAAGTCACGGCCACAGGTAAGTACCGGCCCTGCGGGGCCTTGCAACCA
>BFEA01000354.1:1556556-1593928 GCA_003427395.1 Chara braunii | reverse complement strand
AGTAATTCGGTGATCTCTTTATCCTCCTCAGGGATTAAGCTTCCTCTGTCTATTGCTGTTAGTAGGAGGAATTGGTCTGTCGGGAATTCATTATTAGATAGGTTGGACCAAGCTTTTTTGCACTTGAGCCAGAGCGCTTTGGCATGTTGGCATTCCAGTAGGCAGTGGGTTAGCGTTTCCGCTACCTGTTCTTGGCACATTTGGCAGTGTGCTGAGTATTCTGTTCTGTCCTCCTTTCTCCTCCTTGTTTCTAACCATTCGTTGGTGGGGACTGCCATGTGAAACAACTTGATTGACTTCATTTCTGAATTTTCATCTCCGTCACACTGGCGCTTTCCTTTTCGTAGTGGGCGACTACCTGTGGAGCGGTCTGCATCAGTTCCTCCCTTGTGAACCATCGGTCCTCCTTTGGATCAGTGTGATGTCTGAACTGAACTCGATACTGCAGCTTCGGTTTCCGAGGACGTCCTCTGCCTATTGGTCTTGGAACTGGCATCTCCCTGTGGTCAACGATGCTGTCAATGTCGACTTCTCCATCCATGGTTGGGGGCAGCATAGAACGACGAGAGGGAAACTGGTCAGTTTCTCTGAGTGGTGCAAGCTTGGAGGCGTGAAAGACAGGGTAAGTGCGGAGATGACCAGGGATCCGAATGACATAGGATGGCCCATCCGGATCTTCCCCAACAACATCTAGAACCTCCCATGGTCCAAAGTACTGTGGCATGAGCTTACGGGAGATCCTGTGCTCCTGTCCCAGTTCTGAGGATTTTACCCAGACTCTGTCCCCTACCTGAAATGTAGAAGGACAGTGGTGCTTGTTCTCTGTTTCTATCATTGCCGCCTGTGCCTTATGCATCTGTTCTACTGCCTTCTGCATCAGTTGTTCATAGCGATAGGCAAACTCAAGGGTGCCGGGGGCAGCAGCTGACTGATTGTCAGGTAGCAGAAAGTCTAGGGGCAGTCTGGGCTTGAAAGTCAGTAGCAGACTATTAGGACTTACTCCAGTTGCGTTGTGCACCGCATTGTTATACAGGCTGGCGATGAGAGCAAGTTTCTCATCCCAGTTCACCTGATTGGGCTTGATGTAATGCCGCAACAGGTGTTGAACAGCGCGATTGAGTTGCTCTGCTTGTCCATTGGCCTCGGGATGGTTCCCATAAGTCATCTGCAGCTGTGTTCCCTGTTCTGCTGCTGCAGCCTTCCACAACTCACTTGTGAATCGGACATCCCTGTCACTAACAATGGACTTTGGCAGCCCAAAGTCTCTGACCCAGTTCTCTTTGAAGAGTCTAATCACATGCTCGGTCTTCACTGTTTCCGACACTGCAACTAACCTAGCATACTTACTAAATCTATCCACAATGACGAAGATATGTCTCATCCCGCTCTTGCTGGTTACCAGTGTATCCATGAAGTCCATGGACAAACTCTCACCAGGCCTTTCCGGAATTGGAAGGGGCTTCAGGAGACCAAGAGGAGCCTGAGTACGTGGCTTGTCCCTCTGACAGACCTGACAAGTCTCCACGTACAGCTGCCCACGAGATTGAAACAACTTGATTGACTTCATTTCTGTAACAATTTCTCTATACTCTTAAAAGTTACAATCTCTATACTCTTAAAAGTTACAAAGGGCCCGATGACACACACTACCGCGGCCCACGAGAAACCATGGCAGGGACCCGGTGTCGAGTGTGCCGACGGAGGGACAACAGCAAAACCGCAGGTGGGCCGAAACGACGTAGGGCCCATGGGAAAAGCGTTGTGGGGCCGAAGGGAAAAGTCCAAGCGTCACGGGAAGGGCATGCCCGTAGCGGTGACAAGGTGGCGGAGCGAAGCGAGGGCCCACAGGGAAAGTGCAGCGGGGCTGAGCGGCAGCAGATAGCGGCGACGAGGTGGCGCGCATGCAAGTCCACCCTGAACGTAGCGAGGCTCCACGTAAGCAAGCGTTGTGAAGGGTGGCCAAACGGAAGGCACATAGCAGGCTATGTGCAAGGAAGCAGTGACAAGCGACATCGAGGGGGAGCATGCATAGGTGCGAGGGGTTGAGACACAAGAGCCAACGGGGGACATTTTCACAGACGTGCCGCAGCGACATCGTCGAGGGGGAGGAGGAGGTCGCAAGGCCCACTACCCGATTGTTGGAGCTTTGACTCCGACCAGTCAGCATGGCGAAGGTTAGAGAGAGAGAGAGAGAGAGAGAGAGAGAGAGAGAGAGAGAGAGAGAGAGAGAGAGAGAGAGAGAGAGAGNGAGAGAGAGAGAGAGAGAGAGAGAGAGAGAGAGAGAGAGAGAGAGAGAGAGAGAGACGATAATGGAGAACATCCGAGTAGCCGCAAGTGGGATGGTGGAAGTGTGTGACGGGCGCATATGACAGGAACGAAGGGAGTCGGACGCAAAGGGAAGGAGAGCGCAAACTGATGAGGGCATAGCCACACAGGCAGCAAGACGGGCACAACGTATGGAGAAGGAAGGCAGGCATAGGTGCGGAGAGCGATTGAGGAGCTACTTTGCCTAAATTTCGACTGTTTTTGTTTTTTTTTTCCCGCTTCTCAATCTTTGGACTATGTGTGATTACGAATGCCTTTTTTTTTTTTTTTTCCCAACTTTGCCTCAGCATAGTAGCGGCAGGTCCACTTGTTGTTCTTAAACTTAACTTCTGGATCGGCTTCCTCATGCCAATCCATTCCCAGAATCAAGTCAAACGGTAATACTAGGAGGGTGACCTCATGCAGTATCTCTCTCCTTCCTTCGTTCTGAAGTAGCATTTGATTCGGTCGACATAGTGTGAGACAATTATGGTGCTTTGATCACCAAGCATAGGCATAACTGGACTGGGCAACTCTTGTACCTTCATCCCTAGATACAATTTCCTAATGGCCTTCTCTGAGATGTAAGACCTAGAAGACCCAGGGTCAAGCAAAGCACCCACATGTGTCCACGCAATCTCAACATCAGCAAGCATCACCTCACCGTTAGACTTAGCTTTCCTAGCCCATGAACTTCGTAAGGCAATCAACTCAGTTCCAACTTCATCAAGGGACTCACCCAGAGTAACGGAACACAAGACTCGCTCAGGGTGAACTGGGTGAGGGGCCGAAGAAGAGCCATCCTCTTCCATAAGAGTTGGAGGGTTGAAAGGGGTTCGTGGCGCCAACTCATACAAACCCTCCGACTCAATAGGAGCAGATGCTAGTCCTACTGGTTGCTCCCTTTTGAGTTCCTAATCAAAGGACACCATGCGATGATGCGTCCCTCGGTGTCACACTTGAGGCACTGACCATTGTCCATGCGGTCCTTCCATACCTTCTGGGAGAATCCCATTTTCTCTCATGGCTTCCCAGAGGCTATGCCAGGATGGCCACGGAAGGAACGTGGTCTCAACTTTTTCACTCCGTCATTGTTTGTGCCTCCCTTGTTGGCCACTACAGCAGTGGCATCACCCTTTCTCGACTCACTGCCGTTGCTAGTCCCACCCTCGTTCTCTTCGAGGGGGCACCTCTCCATAGTCTCATCATCACGAATGACAAGGAGGTGGTCCTGTCGTTTTTGCCTCCAAAGAATCCTTTTCCCGGTCCAATCTTGCTGCCCACCCTTGCTTACACTGGTATACGTACCTTTGACTTGGGAAGTCGGCTGCTCTCTTTGTAAGGCAAGGTCTCAGAATTGGCGATAGCTATACTTACCTAATTTGGCCTCTGCAACCATCTGCCCCCTAATAGGCTGAGGAATTGCCCGAGAGTAGATGTATAGTACCTGGTTCCCATGCATGTTGAGACCAGGTACCTGCAGCAGTCTATCCACCTCCTTTGACAACGAATCGACAACGGTCCGGCGATGCTTCCCTATAGTGGTAAGTTCATGAAAAGACTTATCTGCGGTTGTCTTATCCAGAAACCTTTCCTTAATTTTCTTCAGAAATTCCCTTAACGTCAGGGTCTTTGTTCAATCCCTAATAAATTCAAAACCAGCAGCATTCACCTCCGACAATACCCAGGCCTTGGCGTCTTCGCCGAGACATGCGGTGGTGAATGCCATCTGCCTGTCTGCCTCTACCAGGCTGGTTGAACAATAAATCTGATTTTCTGCTATCCACAATAGCAGATTTTCCCCCTTCTTGTCAGTATAGGTGAACGGTAATTTCATTTTCACTTTCTCTTTCTTCTTGGTTTCTCTCTTCTTTTTTCTCAGTTTCTTTGGGAGCGTGTACTTTCAGGGCTTCCTTACATCAATTTCTTCTTTGGTTCTGGCTTTTCTTCTTCTTTCTCTGCTTCCACCACCTCGTTCTTTCCTTTGACCACTCTGGTTATCGTGTTGAGCTCTGCAGTAACATGGTCCCAAGGCGTGCAAGATACACCATCATGTTCTCCACCAAGGACGCCAGGTCTGATTCTGACCCAATCTTGAAGTTTGTTTTATTTCCGCAACTTTCTTTTCTTGCTGTTCTTCTTCCTGTTTCTGTTTCAAGAAGTCCTCCCTCTTTTTCTCTTCTACCTCCGACGTTTGCATCCATAATTTCCATGTTCAGTTCTTCCATTTCTCCCTTTTGATTACTTGGCCCTTCCTCTCTTGTGTCCTTTAGTCCATGCTTTGTCATCTCTGTGACCTGCTCAGCGACAAATGATCAAGACTCAGACGAGCCTGATTATAAATCTCTTGCACGTGTCCACTGACTTCCAGCAACGCAACAGCAGTATCAGCCTTCTGTAGTTCATCTTCTATAGCCCGCAGATCGAACTGGCCACGTACATCCTGTTCATGTTCAGGACCAGCGCCGTGCATCTCTGTGAGCAGCGGGAGGAGTTGACCTAGCATTTGTTATCTCTTCGTCCTAATTTGTCCCTTAGTTTTCACATATTCCTCTCCTTCTTCTGTATCGGCCAAAAATGTGAAAGAGACAGGAAAGAGTAATAGAGGAATAAATCTGGTCAGGATGGATGCACGCAGATGCTTCCAGAGGTAAGCCATGCTTGCGGTTGAGTATGCCGCACAATAAACTTAAATTCTAGGCTGTGCCGGCAACCGGCCGGTTGGACCCTCGGTGGTCCAACCGGGATTCCAGTTGGGCCCAAAAGTGGGTCAACATTTTTTTTTTTCTCCACGAATCCGCAAAGAAAACTCTGAACAGAGAAGTTTCGTTCGGGGGGTTTGGGGGGGTTTCGGGGGGTTTCGGGGGGTTATGGTGAGGGTGTTAGTGGTGGGGTTTCAGCAAGCACGGGCTTCAGCAGACATTTACAACAACGTACCTGGCATTCTGCAAATGTTAACCTTCCGCTCAAAAACTTTGAAAAGGCCATGTGACTGGTCTGATTTTTGGTGGGCCTGGCTTTCTGCAAACGTACCTGGCTTTCTGCAAATGTTAACCTTCAAGCCTTTTTGGCGGGCCTACCGGATCCGGTCTGATTTTGTTTTGGGCCAGGAGACCTCCACGGCCTGCGTGGAGGCCTCCTGGCCCAAAAGAAAAAACCCGTAAGACCCCCCAGATTGGATGCGCTACGGCCCCTTGGTGCTTGTCACTGCTGTCTGGTCCAAGTTGCCCTCGATACTGGTAGGGTGATGGTCCTGGGTGCTGGTCACACTGAGGTAGGATAGTAGGGATAGGGGGTGCGCTGGGAGTATTTAACGTGGGCAAGGGTAGGGAAGGTGCCCTATCCTGTCAGGACAACCACCGGCTGCTGCTGCCACCGATCACCGTGGGTCTACTCCTTGGCCTCTACAACACCCTGGGCTTTCTAAAAAATAAAAAAAAATAAAAAATAATGCGCTACAGCCAACCAGGGGGGAACCGGCCCGGTCAATTCCATGCGGAAATAAATAAATGGATCAGAAATATAATCACAATTTTTTCGATCTCTAGTTCTACTTCGTTTTCTGGCTACTAATCATGACTAATGACGTCTAGTTTGAGAGACTGTGCAGATTCCTAAGCCACCGCCAGTGGGATCAAGACACGGCAACAATGTTAGTCTGCAACATCCACAAGACAGCCCACAACTGGTAAGTACACAAGAACAGCGACAACACAGACAACAACCAGACAACCGTTAGCTGCTATCGCTCCCACTGTCCACTTGCAGATATCCGTGTGACCAGGCACGCGTCCAGGTGTGTGGCACTACAGCATTAACTCCAGCTGCGCCAACAATTAATTCCCTACTCATTTGGAAGGTGCCCCGTTAATAACGATACCATGGTGCTCTTCTAGACGATGTGTTGCATACTCGTGAAACACAGTCATAAGTATGGCGCAGATTCCCAGAACCGACCAGATAATACAGAGTAAGTACAAATACAGCGGAAGGCTTGACATACATGGATTGACTCAGACCTGACTCAGACTGCAACGAAACACTCACAAACATACATCGGTGGTGTGAAGCCCTGGCCTTGGACATAGAAGAAAAGGCCAGGGTCAATTCTCATACACAGATGAATGGAGGGGAGGAGAGACGAAGGGAGGAGGAGAGGGAAGATGACGTCAACTCAATGTTTCCAAAGATAGTATCTTGAAATAGCGAAAATCCGAAATGTCGCGAACACAGAGTCTCACAGTGTCTCAGATATCAATCTCACAATGTCAAGGTATATCTCCAGAGGTAGATGAGATCAGATCCCAAAAGTAGTTCTCCACCTGAAGTCTCAATGTTGCGATCTCCAACGTCATCAGAACTCGTAACCATCCTTCATACTCGTAGTGGTCCACTAGGAGTAACCCAGAAGTAGACTTAGACTTACAGGGTAGGAGGAGAGAGAGAGAGAGAGAGAGAGAGAGAGAGAGAGAGAGAGAGAGAGAGAGAGAGAGAGAGAGAGAGAGAGAGAGAGAGTGGAGGAGGAAGAAGAGGGATGAAAGGCAACCTGCGCGAGGCAGCTATGGCGCTGCAGGGCTGGCGCTGGGCCGCGGGCTGGGCCGGAGGCTGGCGCTCTTCCACCACTGCGCTAATATGGCGCTGCGCTATCTCTCCTCCACACTGCGCTAATTCTCTCCACTGCTCTGCTGCTAAAGCTGAAGTGTTGCGCTAATCCTGTAGACTAACATCCTCGCCACTAACCTACCGACTGAGGCTGGTACCCAGCTGATATAGTGCTGGGTCGGCCTCAGTCCTACTGAGTGCCTTCGGGTCTGGACCGTTGATCGGGCCCAACGGTTCAGATCCGGTTTGAATCTGAAAAGTGGCGCCTAAAACTGCGCCGCCAGCCAGTCCTACCGATGGACCGGTACCTGGCTTAACCAACTAGCCGTTGGGTCTGGTGGGGTCTAAACGAGGCCTATCGGACCCTAAACTGAACCGACGGTTCCTAGGCCTACCTGGACCTAGCTGGGACCGTCGTGACCCGGTACCTAGGCTACAGAACCGGGCCCTAACTGGGGCCCGTGTGGTATCAGTATGCCACACTCCCCCCCTTGAAGACCGAGCTAACTGCAAGGGAAAAGCTGTCTGTCCGATGTCCGTATGGGGCGGGCGGGTTGGGCAGCTTCCTTTGCAAGTCGCTGTTTTTCGTAATGCGCAAAGATGAGGGGTGTTGCCGCCTTCAGGTCAGCTCGTGAAATCCAGCGTGTGTCGTCGGGATCGCATTGCTTGAATGTAACTTTGTACTGCATCGGCTTGTTGTCGTGCTTGCGATGAGCGAGGATGCGGTCGACCTCCTGGTGACCATCCATCGAAGGAGGGTCGTGGGACCGTCTGCCTCGGAATTCCGTTCGTGAGGCTGGAGTGTAAACCGCCAGCTTCGAAGCGTGAAATACAGTGTGGACTGTCAGACGCGGGGGAATCTCGATTATGAAGGAGGGACCCGCGGGGTCGTCGCCAGCTGCTGAGTGACCTTCCATGGCCCAAACCACTTAGGGAGGAGTTTGAACGAGACGTGCTGCTCGAACGCGAATTCCTCGGAGGTGACCCAAACAAGGTCGCCAGCGCGGATTGGACATGGGATGTGACGTCGGTTCGCTTGCTGCTGCATACGGACCTGAGCCTTTTGTATATTTGTGCGGGCTTTGGCCAGCAGATCTTTGTACTTCTGTGTAGAAGCGGGGGAGCAAGTGGCATCGATGTCGGCAGCTCGTGGAAGCAAAATGTCTGCGAAGATGCGGCCTTTCCGTCCATCATGATGTAACTCAAATGGAGTCACGCCGATTGTCAGGTGCACCGAAGTGTTGTAGGCGAACTCGATGTCGAGAAGGCGGTCAACCGAGTCCTTTTGATCCGGGTGGATGAGTGTACGGAGCATCATCTGCGCAGTCTGGTGCGCACGTTCCGTTTGCCCATCCGTTTGAGGATGTCGTACAGAACTTGGTTTCATACTGGTACCGGATTCCACCATGAGTGCCGTCCAAAAGGCTGACATGAAACGAGTGTCGCGGTTGTTGACGATGTCTTCTGGAACGTCGTGGCTGCAAAACCAGCCGGTGTGCAAGAGTCGTGCGAGCTTGGGAGCCGTCGCATGATACTTGCACGGAAGAAATCGAACGTACTTGCTCAAACGGTCGACGACCGTGAGAATACCATCATGGCCAAGGCGATCGCGAGGGAAAGGACCGGTCACATCCATAGCAATGGAGAGACCTGGTTCTCGAGGAATCGACAATGGTTTCAGTTCGCCGTACGGGAGCTGATGACGCCCTTTATTCCGGTGGCAAACTGCACATGACTGAATGTACCGGTTGACGTCGCTGATGATGTCCAACCAGTGAAATCACTGGTGGAGTCGTGCCAGTGTGCGTGCGACGCCAAGGTGTCCCGCCAGCCGCGAATCGTGGTATTCGCCAAGGAGGCGAGTGCACAAGATGCGGTCTTGGGGAACACACAACAAGTCCTTGCCTCGCGTATGGAGGAGCAAGTAGCCGTCGACGATGCGATAGTTGCTTGTCGGCGGATGATCCGATGATAAGTTCGCATAGAGTGTGGAGAATCCCGGATCCGACTTGTAGCCGTTTACAAAATGCTGTTGTAGGTCCTCGTCGAGGCCGAATGTGGAGTGCACCAGGGTGCAAAGATCGGGTCTTCGCGATAGAGCATCCACTGCCTTGTTCGAGGGGCCTGGAATATGCTTGGAGGTGAAGTTGAACTGGTCGATGAAATACATCCAGCTACCGATCGTGCTGCTCACCGTGTCTTGCATCTTGTAATAAGTCAACGGATTGTTGTCCGTTGCCCACGTGAATCGCAGACGCCCGAGGAGAAAGTGATGCCAACGCTCAAGTATTGTGACAAAAGCTAGCAGTTCCTTCTTCCGCGCATCATCAAGGGAATTGATGGGCGACACCTTTTGGCTGAAGCACTCAACCGGATGCCAGTCTGTGTCGTCATGCTGTTCCAAAACCGGGCCAATGCCATAGCCGGAAGCATCCGTAGTCACTTTGGTTGGCAAGGTCGGGTCATAGATGCTTAAGACGGGAGCCTGAAGCAAAGTCGTCTTCAGCGTATGGAACGCCTGTCGGGCTTCGTCATTGAACTCGAAGGGCACCAAGGGGGACTGAAGTCGCGACAATGGTGCAGCGACCCGTTGGAAACTCTTGACGAAGCGCATGTAGTATGATGCTAAACCAAGAAACGAGCGGACGTCGGTAGTACATGCTAGGTCCGGCCAATCTTGAATGGCTTGTACTTTGTCCGCGAGCGGACGAGTGCCTTGCGGCGTAACGTAATGGCCCAAATACTCGAGCTCTTGCTGGGCAAACTCGCACTTGTGGCGGTTTGCCTTGTACTTGGCGATACGGAGCCGCTCCAAAACGACTCGAAGGTGCTCGAGGAGCTCGTCCAGCGACCAGCTATAAACCAAGATATCATCAAGGTAAATGACTACGGTGCAGTCGAGCAAGTCGCGGAATTCCGTCGTCATAGCCGCTCGGAAAGTAGTCGGGGTATTGGTGAGACTGAAAGGCATGACGAGCCACTCAAAGTGCCCATACCGCGTCTTGAATGCGGTCTTGTACCGATCTCTTGGCTGGATCTCGATCTGGTGATATTCGGATTTGAGGTCAAGCTTCGAGAAGTACTTGGCGCTGCCTAGTCGCTCGAGAAGATCATTTATCTGAGGGAGAGGGTCAGCGTTCTTGATCGTTTGCTCGTTAAGTTTCCGATAGTCAATACACAAACGAAGGTCCTTGTTCTTCTTCCGGACGAAGAGAACGGGAGCACCGTATGGCGAACAGCTAGGGCGAATCCAGCCTTTGGCCAATAGGTCGTCTAGTTGCGCCCGAAGCACTTGAAGCTCCTCTTCGCTCATTCGATAAATGCATCCGCGCCGAGGTACGACGCCGTCCTCGAGAGTGATCCCGTGGTGTATGGGCCGATCCAGTACTACTCCGACGGGAGCTTGGAAGACATCCTAATAGTTGTCCAAAAGCTCAATGATGCGTGGGTCCGATGTGTCCGTCTTGGGCTGATCACCGGGTGGGAGGGCGTGAAGAAAACACATGTCCATCTCCTCGATGTCGTGCCGGCTGATGGATTGGCAAATGCTCGCCGCAAAGACCACGTGACAACCAATCGAAGGATGAGGAAGCGGAACCGTGCACGGAACTAGCTCCCCAGGCCGATCACGAACGTGAACGGTGCGTCCGAAAAAGTTTACCGGATGGTCTTCGCTTTGCAGCCACGACATGCCTAAGATCATATCGAACTTAGTGTCCAATATGTCGAATGACACGGCCTCGCATGCTAGTGGGGCAAAGTACTCGGGCATGGAGTCAACGCAGCGGTCGATTGACTTTTGTGTGTGACCATTGGCCAACGTGACGTGCGTAGGCTGACTTTTCCTTCGAACGCACGGGCCAAGCCCAGCACGTGCCATAAAGTCTTGGCTGATGTATTTGCGAGTCGCCCCACAATCAATCAACGCACTGCAGGTCGCCTTTCCGATCTGAATGCGGATGTAGAGGAGCGGCGCGTCGATGTCCACGTACCGTTGCGTTGCGTGCTCGCGGTCGATCTTCGTGAGATAACTGCGAAAGTCAACAACCGCTACTCCGACGTCCGTCGACGGAGGTGGTAATGCAGCGTGCAAGTATTCGCGCAAATGTGCCATCAGGGCGTTGCAATTCAGTGTTGGCAAAGAACCGGTGGAGGGAAGAGGCAACTATTGGAAGTCCTCAACCGTCAACGGGTCGAGTTCCTCAAGACTCGCCCAAGTTGACAGATCCTCCAGTAGTCGGGCTGGCAAAGCAACCGGTTCGTTGTCCGACGGCGGTAACACCGCGCATGCACTTGAATCTTGCATGTGGAGAGGCTGGTTCAACGACGGTACCAGCTGGGCAGCATAGTTCTCAAAGTCAATCCGAGAACGTGCGACTACCGCGGTGTCCCCGGATGTGAGAGAGACTGCTAGCAAGGCAGCCGAGTCCGGCGGACTGGAAAGTGATGTCGTTGCACTTCCCGCGGTGCTCAATTTCCCGAGCTTGGACGCTTGACATTTTCTTTGTCCTTGTCGAGGCAGGCACTAGTGATGTGTTTGGTGTTGTTGCACCATAAACAGCACCCCTATTTTTGTCGTAACTTAAACATGTCTTCGATGATCCCGAACTTCATCCATGGTGACTGTCTCGCTCCATCCGCCGACGTTGATTTCGCTTTGTGTTTTACCCCACGGGGTCTTGAGCGTTGTGGTGGTATCGCTGCCGCAACATCTCCGTCACTTGATGTTGAAGCGGTTGTGTGGTCCTGAGTAGATCTTTGCTGGATCGCTGCTACTTGCGGAGTCCGCGGACCTTTGCCTTTCTCCACGTAACCGGGCTGTTGGCGGGCCTCATTGGCCACACGCCGGTTACCTTGTATGAGTTCCCTTGCCTTTGAGATCATCTCATCAAAGGTCTCATACTGGAATTTGCTGCCAAGGGCAGCTGTCAAGCCGTCGCAAGATCGGGCGAAGAACTCGGTCCGGATTGCATCGAAAGCCAGGTTCAACTCCGGGGTGGCGACGAGTCTTTGCCACTCCGTCAGCCATTCCCGTGATGTTTATGTTGGCCTTGGAAGATGCGGAAGATCTTGTTTAATGCGTGACGTTCGTCGTTGTTGACCATGAACCCGGTCTTCCACTTCTTCTCGAACTCCTCCCAAGAGATCTTGGTATGGAGGGTGGCAATGGTGCATTCCAACGTGACGGTCATGTGCGTCATGAATGCTTGCGCCCCTCCGATGAGCTGGAGGTAGAGCGCGTCAAGTCGCCGCAGTGGTGGGACGTGATGTACGTCCGCCTCTACGTTGAATGCCATTCACCATTGCAGCGGATCAGTCTTGTGGTAGTCGTCGAACTTCTCAATCTTGAAGTTCGGCATCTTCCATTCCTTGACGATGGTGGCCGTTCGTTGTTGAACGCGGTCGCTGAGCATCTGCAGCTGATTGCTGATCGTAGACGTCCCGACCAACTTGCTGATGTCGCCAAGGGATGTGACTACGTGGTTGATCCGCGCCTCGAGTTGTTTGGCTTGGCCGGCCAAAGCTGGGCTGCAGCCTGCCACTGCACTGCCCGTCGACTCAACTCCAGACAGTCGTGCCAACCGTGTGCTGACAGTGGTCTGCAGCTGGTTGTTGATGGCCTGCTGGTCGCTGTTCGCGGTCTGCAAGGCGGTGATCTTCTGTTCCAGCGTCTGAAAAGTTGTTTCGTAGCGGACGAAGATTTGTCGCATGGCCAGCAGTTCACGTTGTTGCCAATTGCACGTGTACAACACGTTTTCCATCAGTACTGCTATTGCCTCCTTGCTTCTCTTTTCCTCGGTCAGCTCCTCTTGTTCTTCGTTTGCGTGAAAGTGCTGCTGTCGAAATACCCTCCGGTACGTGGCTTCTTCGTTGGCGAGCTCCGTTGTGGCTTGGTAACGAACTTTATTCTGACTTGCCTTCGTCTGCTGCTGCTGTAACTGCGCGGCTGCTGCAACTTCTATTGCGGCCTGATGATGCGCTGCCTTGGCCTCTGCCAGCTGTCGTTGGATCGCCTGCTTCTTCTTGTTCCCATTTGCGAAGTTCAGTTGCAGTAGCCTACGAGTATAGTTGGAGTCGTTCAAGAAACGTTAGTAGTGTTTCATCTGCCTCTTGAACTGGCATAGGAGGAGTAACCGGCCTCACGGGGCTGGCTTGTGAATTTGCGTCAGCGGTAGCGGCCATGGTCGTGCGTCGTCTGCGCGGGATCCGAGGTGTCTTAGGTCCCTGTTGGGGCTTGGTTCCCTTGGATCCGCACTCAGCAAGTCGTTGACTGCGGCGCATCTAGTAGTCCTGGCTTCGTTGTGGCTGACGTGTCACTGCTGAGGTGGCACCCTGCTGAGGTGGCATGCTGACGATTTGGCAATCTGATGTCATGGCACGGTGAGGTGGCACGCTGCTGATGTGGCAATCTGTTGTCGTGGCACGCTGCTGATGTGCCACAATGCTGATGTGGCCACTGACTGAAGTCCACAATGGGGAAAAGGGAGGGAGGCAAGCAAATGCATAGACAGCCCCTTTCTGCCCCCGACCTCGGACTTAATGCTAATCAAGAAAAAAAAAATTCCCCCCCACGAAAAAAAATGAATTTCAAAAAATAAAACATTAAATATGTAATTATTTAATTAAGTAAGACTCTGTAAGAGTTAATTAAATAAATAATTAATTTGCATGGCTACGATCCGGACGTCYGGACCGCCGTCCAGACGGTCCGGATTCAGTCCGGACTCCAGACGTCCGGTCTGGACGGTCCGGATCTGCCAAAATTCGAGGAAAAAAAAAAAAAAAAAAAAAAACGGTCCAGGACCCTTCCCCATTGAGGAGCCAAGCCCCCAAAATTGTTTTGGGGGGGTTTTAGGCCGTTTATGCTTTTTTGGGAGGTCCGGACATGCTCTCTCTCTATAATAATTTATTAGACAACCCCAATTTTTTAATTATTAATAATCCATTACCTTTTATTAGTTTTTTAAGTCTTTTTTAAAGCTTCTTTATAGTTTTTGATTTGTAACTCAAGTTTGGTTAGGAATTTTGACATGACTCTAAGGCAAAAGTGGCTTGCATTGTTATTCTGCATAGCATACTTTTTTTTCAGATTTTTTTTTTTTTTTTTTTAACCACCAGTACCTTCCCCAGTGTTGGGAAAATACGAGATGCTGGCCAGTACCCGAAGTTTTCGGGGTTCGGACACATGGGCGGCGATGTCCTAAAAATCGTATTTTTCTTTTGCCCGTGCACGAAAGAAAATTGAAAAAAAAAAGGTCTTTGTACTGCAATGATGTCGGGCAGGGTAGTCCAGGAGGTCGTGCTCACAGTGTTGAATGCATCTTACAACAAAGACGGTCACATTCTGAACTTGTTGTTTTCTTTTTTTTATTTCTCTTTTGTTTTTTATGTGCCCCCTGCCAACGAGGCAGGGCGGAATCCGTAATCTGCTCTAGCTGTGTTTCCTCAGATGATTGTGAGGGTCATGTATCCAGCCGTTTTCAAGGCCGAATCCGTGTTTCCGCTTTTTTTTTCTTGTTTTCTTTTTTTGGAATCTGACAATCTGACTCCGTGATCTGCTCGAGCTGTGTTCCCTTAGAGGATTGTAACCCTGATCACACTGGCACTTACGAGAATGTATCTTGCCATTTTCACGGCCAAATCCCTGGTCCTGTCTTTTTTTTTTTTTTTTGAGTTTCTGGATTCTGACAACCTGGCCACGAGGCTGAGATGCCCTCACTGAGGGCACACTCACACTAACACTTCCGGGAATGTATAGAGCTGCAATCACGTCCAGAGCTTTGTTTCTTTTTCTTGTTTTGTGAGTTTTCACGGCCGCAACTTTTCTTCCTTTTTTTTCTTTTTTTTGTTCTTCCCGTGAGAGTACCATAAAGAAATGGAGTGGGACCCAGGCTCGGCAAAACTCGGAGCGCAGTGAAAATCAGGGTCGGCAAAAACAGGCTCGGAGGTACCGGTGGTTTAATGGTCCGGACATTTCCGGACCTGTCCAGACATCCGGACCGTCCGGATCCCCCAATGTCCGGAGGTCCGAAAATGTTCGGAATTCCGAACGTCCGGAAACTACCGGACACGGGTCCGGTTCCATGTCCGGAAATGTCCGGGTCCGGGTCCGGCGTAGCCATGCTAATTTGGCAAACATTAAATATTTAATAAAAAAGAAAAACTTAAGTTTGCAAAAAAATAAAATCGAATAAAGTTTAAATAAGATTAAACATTTAATCATCATGAAATTTAATCGAGAGAAATCAGCATCCTTACGAGGTCATGAGGTAAGTAGAAGATCAATGGTAGTAGGAAGATACACCATTTGCTGTAAAGATTCAATCTTTAATCGCCAAACAAAGATGCGATTTGCAAAAGTGAAAGTTCCTTGAAGTTGTAGTTGAATGTGGTCGTGCTAGGTCCGATTTGCCGTAATTGGCGAGGTGTCTGGCTGGCACTTACTTCCCATAGCCCGATAGGTCGGTAGATTAGGTTAGGACTAACCCTAATTAACACTAATTAGTTTAATCGTATTTAGCAATTTTCTAATTCTACGCATTATGGAGATAGCCGCCAAACCTAAAAATAGAATTCAAATGACCTAATTAACTATGTAAGAAGAAGAAATAGAAAAAAGTTGCAACTTGCGATTAATGATACCAGAGTACAGGTGTAGACAATCAATCAATCAATCCATCAATCAATCGACCTGTACACCATCCATCCATCCATCCATCCATCCATAATTCAATCAAGGATTTATTTCTATTGATTATTCTTACTTATTAAAATCAAACTTTTGTGGACTTGAACTGTTTGTGACGAATTTCGCTTTTTAAAATTGCGAAAACATCAGTCAAAACTAGTTCAACAAAGCATTTCATTACAGAAAATCTATAGATGTTTTTATGAAGAAAATCAGCATCATCTAAAAATAATATACAAGGTGATAACTCTTTAGCCATGTCAACAAACAAAGCAAACTTAGACCCATCCATCCATCCATCCAAATGGTGAGTCATCCAATGCTGGTCTGCTCCGATACCAAACTGTTGCATACTAGTGAAACACAGTCATAAGTATGGCGCAGATTCCCAAAACCAACCAGATAATACAGAGTAAGTACAAATACAGTGGAAGACTTGAGATACATGGATTGACTCAGACCTGACTCAGACTGCAACGAAACACTCACAAACATACATCGGTGGTGTGAAGCCCTGGCCTTGGACATAGAAGAAAAGGCCAGGGTCAATTCTCAGACACGGATGAATGAAGGGGAGGAGAGACGAAGGGAGGAGGAGAGGGAAGATGACGTCAACTCAATGTTTCCAAAGATAGTATCTCGAAATAGCGAAAATCCGAAATGTAGCGCACACAGAGTCTCACAGTGTCTCAGATATCGATCTCACAATGTCAAGGTATATCTCCAGAGGTAGATGAAATCATATCCCAACAGTAGTCCTCCACCTGCAATCTCAATGCTGCTATCTCCAACATCATCAGAACTCATAACCATCCTTCATACTCGTAGTGGTCCAGTAGGAGTAACCCGAAAGTAGACTTAGACTTAGAGGGTAGGAGGGGAGAGAGAGAGAGAGAGGAGGAGGAGGAAGAAGAGGGAGGAAAGGCAAGACCTTTCTTCCTGATACCTGCGCGAGGCAGCTATGGCGCTGCAGGGCTGGTGCTGGGCCGCGGGCTGGGCCGGAGGCTGGTGCTCTTCCACCACTGCGCTAATCTGCTGCTGCGCTATCTCTCCTCCACGCTGCGCTAATTCTCTCCGCTGCTCCACTGCTAACGCTGAAGTGCTGCGCTAATCCTGTAGACTAACGATTCAGCTGCTCCGCTGCTAACGCTGAAGTGCCAAGCTGATATAGTGCTGGGTCGGCCTCAGTTCTACTGAGTGCCTTCGGGTCTGGACCGTTGATCGGGCCCAACGGTTCAGATCCGATTTGAATTTGAAAAGTGGCGCCTAAAACTGCGCCGCCGGTCGGTCCTACCGATGGACCGGTACCTGGCCTAACCAACTAGCCGTTGGGTCTGGTGGGGTCTAAACGAGGTCTACCGGACCCTAAACTGAACCGATGGTTCCTAGGCCTTCATGGACCCAGCTGGGACCGTCGTGACCCGGTACCTAGGCCTAAACCATGCCTACTACAGAACCAGGCCCTAACTGGGGCCCGTGTGGTATCAGTATGCCACACAATGCCACATCAGCAATAGTACCTTGCTGTTCTGCAGAGAGGTGCCACGTCAAAAATGCCACCTCAACAGGGTAGCATGCCATCGGCAGGAAGTGTATACAATGGCATAATAATGCCTGCCACGCCAACAAGCCCCTATCCATGTCAGCATCCGAATGTAGCCCACGTCAGCAAAGTGCCTGCCACCTCAACGTTCAGTTGTCGTCCTTGTCTTCAATCGGTAAGTGACGGGAAGTGCCAAATCAAATCCTCCCCTATGCCACCTCAGCAATCCTTCCACTTCTCACCAGTCTCCCTCTCCACTGCCATGTCAGCAATCACTTTGCCTCGTGGCACTAAAATTTCTCTGCCCGCCGCTGTAGTGTCAAGCAGCAAATAATAATAACAGTAATGTCGCTCTTCGTCTCCACGGCTGACAACCATCACATTATCTCATCATCATCATCATCATCGGCGTCCAATGTCACAAATAGCAGCGCGCGAGGTAGGAGAATATCCCTCTGATACCAAATTGTAACGAACCCAGTCTCGTTGAGAAGCCAATTAGCAACGCAATAGGAGTCTGAACCTAGCGCAGCTCATGAAGTCTAAAAAACATCAATTACAAGTCCATGTCTCGATCATATGCACAACTCAAGAGTGTCATCTCAACGAAGAAGAGCATGAGAGGAGAGAGAGAGGAGAGAAACGACAAATATGCGGAAGAAGAGATTCCCAATGATAATCAATAGTACATGTATGTCTCTCTCTCTCTCTCTCTCTCTCTCTCTCTCTCTCTCTCTCTCTCTCTCTCTCTCTCTCTCTCTCTCTCTCTCTCTTCCACTCGGGCTCCTCTATTGCCACCTCAGTAATGCATGTTCCCTCTGACGACCTCTGACATAATTACTGTGCAGATCATATCAGGGCACCCACCCTCCCTCCACGTCAGCAATCAGATATGGAGGATGGCGCAACACTTCCTCACCTTCATGGAGAAAGCAGCAGGTCACATGTGTCCTCGCCAGGTAAGTCCAGGTAAGCTCCCCACATCTCCCTTCAGTCTCACAGCCCTAATCCTCCTTGCCAATCCTCATCGCCTAGTCTACATCTATGCGGCTATGGCCACGCCAAAATAATCTCCCTCTGGGCTGGCGCCCACCAGCAGAATCTGGCGCCAGCTCCCGACTCCAGCAGCCTCGTGACACAACACTAGCATCAAGCCAGTGCAAAGCATAATGCCTTCCCCAGTGTCTGACTATCCTTTTGTAGCGTTGACCAATCTCAGCAGTACCTTTTCCCAGTTAGGACTGGAATCTTCCGAATACCTGTAGACAACCATTGATAAGCATCTGATCTATCGCCGAGGCTGACTACTGGGTTGACTTTGACTTTGGGCCTGCTTTCCTGTGCTTGGTCTGACTCTTGATTGAGTCAACTACCTCACGTGGGGGCTCTGGACTTTGTTTTTGACCCAGGCCCTGATACCCGTGACCTTAGGCCCTTTCCTAGACATTTCTCAGACTTGGGAGTGACCTTTGGCCCCTGCTTCTGGCCTTTGACCAAAAGTGACGACCCTTGCCCATGACGGTGTGGCCATGAACTGCGTTTATTGCACTTTTTTCTCCCCTAAATTTGCTCTAACAATACAGTGGAGTCAATTGAGCACAAGGGTGGCCAAATTGATCACACATACAGATTGAGTTCCATCCACATTTTATTCAAGTTTAATTTAACATCATAGTGGAATACACTGCCCACAGGGGTGGCCAAAGTGGCTTCCGCATTCAGATCAAATTATATGTAACTCCTGATGAGGTTTAATTCAACGATTTAATGGAGTCAACTGACCATAAAGGCCGCAGACCAACTAGACCTACGAATTATATTGTACCAATACATTATTCAGGTTCAATCTAACGACACACTGGAGTTAGGGGTGCCCAGCCCAACTGCCACACAATTTAGACTTAACCTAGACAAGATCTCCTTTCTGAAATTGTGAAGGTCGGCGATGTTTATTGGCCTGTTCAATCAGTTGTAGTTGGGCTTTCTGTATGTTTTCCTTAACCTTCTTGATGTCTTCTTCATACAAAACTGCGAATTCACGCGTACTTGGGGGTAGCCTTTGAATCTGGTCCCTTGTTAATGCGTCAATTGGACGCCTAGGGTTTCATCCTTTATGCAGTGGATTAGGCATTTTACCTGTAATAGTATGTATACTGTCATTATAGGCAATAGCAATTTTAGGCAAGTTCTCATCCCAATCTATCTTATCAGGTCGGACATACATTCGCAAAAGTTGTTGGCAAGGACGGTTCATTTGCTAAGTTTGGCCATTAGTTTCAGGATGTCTGCCTGACAACATGGTCAACCTGGTCCCATAGACTTCCATCAACTTCTCCCATTGTAGACTAGTGAATCGAACATCCCTATCAGAGACGATGGTTTTCGGGAATCCATACTCAGAGACTCATCGCATCTGAAACTTTTGGATGACTAGTTCGGTTCTAGCTTCAACAGGCAAAGAAATGAACATAACATACTTTGAGAATCTATCTACGATGGCCATTACCTAACTATTGCCATTTCGACTCTTAGTGAGGCTCATAAAGTCAATGGAAGTAGACTCACCTAGCTCACTTGGAATAGGCAGCGGTCTCAGTAGTCCCATCGGATTCTCATGTGAGGGTTTGTTCCTTTGACAGCCAAAACAAGTCCGCACATAGGTTAGTACATCTTCCTTCATTCCTTTCCATTCAAAACGTTCGCACAAATCGGCATACGTCTTCTTAAAACCAAAGTGACCTTCCGCATCATGGCATTCCCCAATGATTAAGCTTTTGATTGGCTCTTGGTGAGGAGCACACCGTCTTTCTTCGGTTTTATCCAGAAAGAAGAGTAAGCCATCAATCATTCGATATTTTGGGAATAACTCAAGGTTCTTTCATAGAGTCTCAATGACAAGACTCCAAATAGGATCACTCCCATAACCCTTTCAGATCTGTTCTTTCAGTTTGTTCCCGATATCGAGGAAGGAGACAATAGTTCCAAAGAAGTTTGCACGCCTGGACAAAGCATTCGCAACCACGTTAGATCTACCTTTGATTGTTTTCAACTCAAAGTCAAAGGTATCAATAAAAGCAGACCATCTTACCAATTTGTCAGAGAGTCTAGGCTAAGTCTTGATCCACTTCAAAGTAGAGTGATCAGAATAGACAGTGAAATGCCTCCCTAACAAGTAATGCTTCCAGGTGTCCAGTATAGCAACTAAAGGCATGCAATTCCCTTTCATAGGTGGAGTTTGCCACTTTCTTTGACGAAAGTTTTGTGGACATAAACTCAATAGGTCTATATCACTTACCGTCATCTTGCTGTAGCACAGCCCCAATTCCATACAAACTTGCGTCAGTCGTGACGATGAAAGGAAGAGAAGGGTCAACAATTCTTAAGACGGGGTAGTGAGTCCGAACATACTTTGATTTTTTGAAAGATGACTCAAAATCTTTGTCCCACTGTCGAGCGCATCGGTCCGGCACTGCTCATGGCAGCGCGGGACCCTCTCGGCCTCGTCACGCAGGAGTTGAGCTAACCTTGTCATGAACACGCAAATGGAGCTTCCTCAGGCCGCTCCGGCCGAGTGGGCCAGCCTCTTGCGAGCCCCTACGACAGGATAGGGCCTACGCGAGGCACAACTTACCTCCACCTTACGGGAGTTGTCACCTCCCTTCGGTGGGCGTATCCCCGCCGAGCTACCAGTCCACAATACGAAAGCTACTCGGTTGCAATCGCAGAGGTGGACCAGCCGAGGGCGTTTCTCGTTCGCTGTAGCATAGGGGGTACGCGCGGTCTTACGCCTCTATCGGACCCGCACGCGAACCGACATCTTTGGGGGCTGAAGTCCCAAGCGCCGGCGCGACGTCGGTCGACTAGGACGCATCCCACACACCACGCGCAGACCATTTTACGAACACAAAAATAAAACACACACCCATACACACGAAACAACACAACACAAACAACGCGACAACACTCCTAGCCCCGCGGTAGCCATCCCATAACTTTCCGATGCGGAAATCGGATAGGCGTCGCGCGCGAGACTTGATATAAAACCGCGCGGATGGAAGGCTAAGTCATATCAACTCGCAATGCAAACGCACGCAAGCAGTCGCAATGATGGCGTACTACGTAGTACCCATACTCGCGCGGTCCTCGTTAATCTCGAGGATCGCATTCGACACTCAAGTGTCGGCTGACACGCGCCTTGAGGGTTAATCTCTCGACGCTGGACAACCGCCGTGCGCGGTTGGAGACCACACCCTCTTCTGCACCCTGTGCAGAGGGGTTGAGTAGACAGCTTTAAGTTGTCGTGGCGGTCAAACATCAAGGGKTTTGACTTTGACGGCCGCCACGGACTATAACGTCCAACCATGAAAGTGCAAAAAGGAAACTCACTCCAACTCTCATTAGCGGGTGGCCTCCTAGAATAAAAGGGGGTAAACTAGCTCAAATGGCACGCGTGCGGAGGAGGCCCAATATCCTATCCATAGGCTGCCCGGTGACCGGGATAGTGAGTCCCGTACGCGGACCCCCATAGGTCGCCTGGGACTGGTCCTCCGCCCACGTGCCGCTTCGCGAAACCCAAAATCCCGGTTTATTGATCGTGTCGTGCTCGTGGTCTCGCCGCCTGACCCATAACTTTTTTGTGCGAGAATCGGTGAGCGCCGCGCATGCGGACTTGATATAAGATCGCGCGGACGCCGGACCTTCACATACCATCTCGCTATGCAGCTCTTCGAGAGTAACTGCGATGACGATGCATTATATGGTGCCCATACCCAAGTGGCCTATTCTGAGCCATGAGGTCATCTCCGACGCTCAGGGGTTGGCTGAAGCGCCCGCTAAAGGGAGTTAACCCTTTAGCTGGAGCAAAACCGACCTGAGGGTCTTCCCGCCTTCTGCACCCTGAGGTGTCCCAACGGGTGCGAGGTAAGACGGCCCCTAGGGCAGGAGGGAATTTGGAGCGGTGGTGAGTTGTCTGGCGCATCACCAGCAACACGCTAACCCTTCCGCCCTGAACTTTATCGTTCCACCAAAATGAATCACAACAAGGGAAGGAAACAAGTACTTTTAGCGCTTATCAGAAGAAAAACTCCCCCCCTTAGTGTCAGGTTTGGGACCAGGGTCGCTCCGGGCGAGGACCATCCCGTTCCAGGCTCAGGGCTAACGTCCAACCAAAGAATTTTTCAAGAGATAATATAGGGGTCCTCCTCTCCCTTCTATCCACCCCAACCCTCGATTGGGTCCCTGGGGCGTGGGCACTTCGGGCCACACTAATTCCCCACGTAGGTATACATACACTCGCACATACATATACACAAGGGGAATAATTATGTGACGATCACTTCTCACAGTCATAGTGGGTCTCCTCCTAGCCATACATATATGTGCGACCGCAAGGCAGTCCAGCCAAAACCCCAAGTCACTATATATACCTGCAATCACATCAAAGTCAAACAAGAGTCCACACCCTACACGGAGTCAACTCCAACCAGTTCCTATACTCATACCCCCCCCCCGCTTTAGCCATGCAAGCCCCAACCTCCAGCCAACCAACCTTAATTAATTACTCAGTACCTTTGTTAAATGGCCATTCAATAAAAGTCTGGGTGAAACCCTTAACAAACAAGAAGATCACTAGGGCTAAAGCCTTTTAGGTTGAGTATGGGGAGTGAGTTGGACTTGAGTCGCGAACCGACGAATCGGCAACCGACCTGTTATCAATGATAACAGCAGGTGACCCTCAAGGGATCCGCTGAACCTAGTCCAGGTCCTGAATCAGATCGATAAAACTGGCCTGCAACACAAGACAGGTCAACGCCCAAGGCTAAACCTGTAAGCCTTATGCAAACTATCTTCTATATGGTGATCCCATCTAGCCTCCTGGTAGCCAACTAGGTCTGAGCCTAGTCCTAAGCCAAGGCTCAAAGAAAAGGTAGACCTTTGGTTGGGTTTCCCCTATACAGAGTGAAATGCCAACTCTGCCACCTGTCATAATATAATCTAACTCCTCTAAACTAAGAAAAATTTTGACAGTGCTTCCCGTAGGAAAACTGTATTTCCAGAATTTATATAAGCCTGAATATAATAACAGGAATACTCTTTGACTTTCTAAAGCTCAATTTTGTCTAACTCCCTGAATTAGTAGAAATTTGGGCAGCACTCCCTTTAGAAAGGGAGACTTCCCAGATTCTTACTAATCCATATATGATTCGGATAGTTGAACTTTTGGAAAGTCAGAGATTTGTCTAACTCCTTGGATTTGCAGAAATTTCGGCAACGCTCCCCGTAGGAAAAGTGGCTTACCAAGATTGATACAAGCCCAAGTATGAGAAAAGACCTCAGATAAATGCAGAAATCGAACTAAGTAAAAAACTATCTCAGAAAATGCAGAAATTGAATGTAACTCCTACAGCTCTAGCACGTGGCGAGCCACTACAGCAACTACCTATCAACTCAAACTCAGACCAGGTAGTGATGCCACTCAATCACATGCAGGCCAAACCACAAAGGTAAGTACTCTCACCATCCCCAAGTTGATTTAGCAGACATTAGTTCATAGTCTTTCAGTGTTTTAACCCTTTACACCCTGCTTACATAGGGCATTGGGACTGGCCATTCATCTTAGAAACAATGTCAACCCTCTGCCTTAGTTATACACGAACAGGTTGCATAACTACTTTTCTCTTCGTTGGGCATGTGACTAAGCCATTCATCTTAGAAACCATGCTTAGTCGCCCTGAACTATTTAAATAGCCAAGTTATATATACCTTTCTGCACCTTAGTCTTCAGAAAGAGGGCGTAGGGCTGAGCCATTCATCTTACCTTCAGTTATAGCTCTGGATTATACTCTCTTCGCTTGTGATAAGGCTAATGTTAGGCCATTCAGCTTAGAAACAATGTCTGATTAGCCTTGTTCGCATATAAGTACATATATATACATACAACATTATACAGAATCCTATTTCCTTGTTTTCTTTATGGTCCTGAGGCCTCAGACTTAGACCATTCATCTTAGAAACAATGTCTAGTCCTCTGGCCCTGAATCCTCCCTCAGAATAAAACAATCAAGGAGAGATGAGCCATTCATCTTAGAAACAATGCTCAGCTCCCCCTTTTTCAGCACAYAAAAARARCAGAGTMCCCTGGGTCWGACCCAGAGACTGTTCAGAAACYACCCAAGTAAACAGYGGYYAGACCATTCATCTTAGAAACAATGTCTGGCCCTCAAAAGTCAAGCAAGCAATACCCCTCAGAAATAAGTAGCCAGGCCATTCATCTTAGAAACAATGTCTGGCACAATTAAAGAAACACAGCAACCAAGCCATTCATCTTAGAAACAATGCTCGGTTCTTCAGAAAACAGAACAAAACACAGCAGTCAGGCCATTCATCTTAGAAACAATGCATGACCCTATAAGACCTGTTCAATCGCAAGCGAAACTGCCTTCCTCCCAACCTTCCCCCTGATGCAACCCCTTGTGGCAATCTGCCTTCAGACAATCAAGAAACTGAAACTGCCATTATACAAACATTCCTTTAGTTGGTCTGATTTGTGTCCTGAAAGTCAACTCAAAAGTCAAAGTAAGTGTTGCATACAGCTCAACCAATCAACACACAGGGAGGTATATAGATAGGGGTTATGCTGGGTTTAAAAGGAAAAGCAGAGATTACCTCTAAGTTCCCTGCCTCCAGAACCCCTCCTAAGTTCCGGCAGGGCTCCCGCAATCGGTGGGGCAACCTCCCACAAAGGCCTTGGCACGGATTACGGGTTGCAATCCCGCCTGCCGCCTTCCTCTCCAAACCACTGGACTAGACTGAGAGTAAGAGAGGCAGAAAGAGAAACATTAAGTCTCTCAGATACAAGAGGGGCGCACTCAGACTCGCGTGAGAGGGCCTTGAAGTCTTCAGCGCCTGAGGGCCCCGCAATGATGGCCAAGAGTACAGCTTGATCAGCTTCCCAAAGTCAAACGGCGGAGTCAGACCCTCCTGACGGACCCCCACTCCGTAATGATAGTCCCCTTCGTATTGCCCCACTCTCCAAGCCTCACGGCAGCAGCCTTCCTTTCAACCCAGTTGCAGTCACTTGCCACTAAACAACCACACTCTAGGCACTGCAGTAGCCTGTAGTAGGCCCAGCGATCGTTGTTGCACAACAAGCCGGCCAGTGCCTGTGTGCAGTCACGCAGGTGCAGCAGCAACTCGCGTCAACTTAGCAGAAGGTTTGTGCACAGTCCACGAACGTCATCGCCGTACACAGCCGCGGCTAGCAGATACGGCACCCAACAGTATGGGGTCGTCAGTGGCAACACGCGGCAGCCCCCCTTACAGTCCAACCTCACCCTTTTACATCCCGCCTCCGTTCTCTAGACAGCAGTAATCAAGAACGATGTTGCAATCTCCAGCCCTCCGGTAGCTGCCGGATCAGAAACGCAGTCTGAATCTGCAAAGGTCGCGGCAGTCGGAGCAGCACCCAGTTGCTGTGGTGCACTGCAGCACCCAAGACACCTCCCGCAGCAATTCGCAACTGGCCCGTGGTAGTCAACGGTAGTCAGTAGCAGTGCATGGCATCTTTAGCAAGTGTCCCAGCAACACCTTTTACCAACAACCCCATTCGTAGCAGAGGGGAACACACCACTACTAGAACGTGGTTGTATGTACAGCTGTTCAGACATACGCGCTGTAAACCACTCCTGATAGGATAAACAAAGTCGAGTGAATCCCCCGCTAAGACGTGGGAACATACACCGCTGTTTTAGCCATGCGCAGAGAGCTAAGGGGCGGCATCCTCCATCGTTTAGGTACAACAACGTATCGGTCGACAGATAAGCCTCCGACTTCGTTGCTGTTCCTTGCTGCTTCGGTCAACCGGCGAGCAAGATCAGAATGAGCCTTCTGTTGGGGCGTGAACAGATACGTCGTCGCCTGTCGTGCACGGTCTGGCATAGTAACTTCGACTCTCGATTGCTGCTGCACTACCGGTCTTCAGCGGCAAGCGCTATCCCTCCTCCCTCTAGTGTTGGCAATCGGACGGCAACACATATACTGACCGGTAAGTCTCCACACCTGTAGTCCTGCCCTTCGCTCTACTCAGCTCAAACGTCGCTTTAGCATACTGATCAGTAACACACCTTACAGTCGAGCCTTCGTTGCCTCACCTGGTAGGGTGAGAAGTGCATCGGCCAGTACGTCGGCCCTCGCGCTCAGCGGCTCACCTACAGTTGCTCCCCTTGGTACAGTGAACAGTACGCTGGCCAGACAGGTGGGTTCGCAATCGCATCTCCGGCTTCCTGCTATTTCTCGTTGTCGAGGCAGCGGCGCCCTGTCCATCATGTGAGTTTCCAACCCCCGGTTCTTACCCCTGTTCACAGCGTCCAACAGAGATGGCCATGGCACAGTAGGATCGACCCGGAATCTCGAAACACTTTGAAGGAGGCTACTTCCTTGCCTGGGCCTTTGCCCCTCGGGTACGCAGGAGGAGGGCGACTCTTCCCCAACTTGAAAAACGAGACTAGGTACGTGCCCTCTTTCTGCTTCCTTACCTTTCTGCCTTTCTATGTCATCTCTCCTGACTCTCGCTTAGCTCAGACTCTACTGTTGTCGGTAGGACGAGTGAAAAAACCCAAGTGAATTCTTCACTAGAACATGGAAGTATACATTCCTATCCTTAGTCATGCGCATAGAGGGATAGGGGGCGGCTATCCTACCACCGGCATAGGCAACACATCGGACAGTCGGGTAGGTATTTCCAGCCCTGCGGCCGACCCCACATCCCCTCTACTATCGGTATGAGCAAAATCGACTGAATCTTCCGCTAAAACACGGCAAGATACGTTGCCAACATCAAACTCCCCCTTCTCCGACCGCAGTTTTTAATGTTCGCATCGCTTAACCTACATACCAGCTCCCGAATCCTGTATTGCCATCGGATTCGGCCCTCCTCCAAACCTCTAGCTCAACCTCCCCTCGCCTGCTTTCACTGAGAAGTGAGCGGGCACACACCTTCAACCTTCTCTACTCCCGACACTCCGCCATAGCCCGGGCGCAGTCCTTTCTCTTCCTACCCGCTATTCTACTAACATTCTCCTACAACTGACCTCGTAATCAGATTCGCCCTGGCCCATAATCCCAACCCATGTTTTTAGTTTACTCGATTCTGGCAAGAAACGAGCAAGTTAAGCACTTCCACTCCCATGTCATCGAGTCCCACCATCTCCACGCACACCTTTCCCTTCTAACCTCTCGCTCTACTCACCTTCTTCTGAAACTAACCCCGGAATCACGCTCGCCATCCCTTAAAACCCCAAAATAGCACTTTCCCCTGCCTAAATCCGACGAGAAACGGGTAAACGATGACTTCAGCCCTCCGCGTTCGTCTTCTTCCCCATTTTTGAATGAACCTGGCGTGGTTTTCACGCCGGATGCATCCCTTTCCTTCCTCAGCTTTGCATCCCTGTCTCCTCCCTCCTCGTGTCCGTTTGCGCCAGCCCCTGCCCCTAGCCACGCCTATCACCTCTCCAACATTCACGTTAGTCCGCCATCCGCCACGGTCGTCATTTGCTCCGCTCTCTTCCCTGTGCTCCCGCAACTGCTGGCATTACTCCAGGTAGCGCCCCACTTAGTCCGACAGTGCTCGGCGTACCCAGGGTGCGTTCAACCAACCTGCTATCACAAAAACAAAAAACTACGGGCAGGCCAGCTATTAAACGGTTCGGCGGGCCTTTTGCTCCTATCACCCCGAGCTGTCCTATTGGCCGCACCGCTACTGCAAGCGGTAGCCCGCAGTCTTCAACCGGCGCGCCCCCACTCACCTCCGCCACGTAATACCTCACAAGGTCAGGGGGGGGGGGGGGGGGSGSGGCCTCACTGCAGCCTGTAGCGGGAGCCTTTGTGACTTGGCCGCGGTGTAGGTCTTGGTGATAGTAACAGATAGCCGAATGGGGATTTTGAAGACCGCCGAGGAGGGTCTCACAAACCCGTTGGGCACTCGGTACGGTCGTGGCCCTCATCGCTGTCTGCCCCTTCTGTACTGTGGCACTGCCAGTCTCCTCTATATCGTTCCAACCTTACGGATGTCCCAAAGGACTCAGCCGGGGCTGCGCCCCGCGGCGCTACAACGTGTCCCGGAGAAACGGGACTGTCACCCAGCAACAAAAGAAAGAATGCGATACAAAATAAAATAAATATAAAAATAAAAATAAATATAAAAACAAGGGATACAAGCCTATAGCATCGGGGCTTTTTAGGGGGACAGGGGCTATCGCCGCCCGGTCAGTCCCGTAGGTCGGGCTCGTCGTCGCCTGTATCAGCAAAAGCTAAGGGGGATAGCCCTGACAGGCCCTCGACCCCTCGGCTTCTCCTCGCTGCTCCGCTTCGCCGCTGCTCCCGCACCACCGCTCACTGGCCTCGATCATGGGACCTCCGCCGTAGTAACCCGCCACCGTAACCTATAGGGCTAAGCCCCAGCCTGGGATCAGCAGGCGGTGGATCCCAAATGGAGTGGTACTGAAGTGAGGCAGTCCAGTACTTAGGGTTGAGGGGGACATCGCAGGCCCTGCCCCCACCTATGGCCAGGCGGGGGGCTACCAAACAATCACGCTGGCCTCCCCGACTGTGCCACGGCCGCCCTACGTACCATCCTACCTATCGGCCCCGCCGCCGGTCATGCGTAGTGAACGAGGGTCAGTCCATTAATCCTCGGCTTAGTCAAGAGTGCGACGCCAAGTCGGACACCTGCGTCGACACTACAATCAAAGGGGCAAAATCACACGCGCGCCTTGAAACTGCGCGCCCACTCATCCTGCCTACTTAGACAACCTTGGTCCATACATAAGTAGCCATTTGAACACACAGGCCTTGACCATCGGCCCCACTGTCACTTGCAAAAACCAGGGCGAATACCCCTGCCAGGGTATTTGCGCCGACACCACAACCAAGACTTTTTTTTCTTTAGTAGTCTTCTCAAAGGAGCAGCTATCAAGGAGAAGTTTCTGACGAACTTCCTATAGTAGTTAGCAAGTCCTAGGAAAGATCTCAATTCAGTTATAGTCTTAGGTTGGGGCCAATCTCAAATTGTTGTAATCTTATTTTCGCCAGGCCTTAGTCCCTCCTCGTTCACTATATGCCCTAAGTAGAGTACTTCAGGCTTAGCGAATTCGAACTTTTTAGGATTCAGTTTGAAGTTGCCTTCGTGCAACTTCTGCAAAACCATTCGTAGAAGTTTCTCGTGATCTTCTGGTGTCTTACTGTACACTAGAATATCGTTGAGATAGACTACTACGAATTGATCTAGCCATTGACGAAACAATTCGTTCACTAACCTTTGGAAGATCGTAGGTGCATCAGTCAGACCGAAAGGCATGACCACAAACTCGTAGTGCCCATACCTGGTTCGGAAAGTCATCTTGTGTTGATCTTCAAGAGCCACCTTGATCTGGTGGTACCTTGAAGATCAATCTTACTGAAGTACCTGCAGCCTTGCAACTGGTCCAACAGGTTTTCAATCCGCGGAAGTGGTTTCACGTTTTTCAGAGTGACGAAGTTCAACCCTCGATAATCAATACATAATCCGAGTTCACCTTCCTTTTTGGGCACGAATAAGACAGATGCACCATAAGGAGATGAGTTAGGGCGAATCCATCCCTTGTCAGTAAGTTTTGGCAACTGTTTTCAAACTTCCTCAAGTTCCCCCTTGGGAATCTTGCTTCTGGAAATAATCTCAATTGTATGCTTGATAGCACGCTCAGTAATTTCGGTCGGCTCAGTTTGCAAGTCCTTATACTCGTCGATAAGTTTTTCGATAGAAGATGGATAGGATGAGGAACACTCACCTACTCGTTTGGCAAGCACCATCATCACCTTCTGATCCAACTTCTTCTTTACTACTATCGAGCGAAAAGTTGGGTAACTCGTACAACAGAAAGACAGAGTAGAGTCAGAGCCAAACCCATGATATAACTTTATTGCTCGAGTTTCAAACTTCTCGTCCATTAGTTTGACAATTTTCTATTTGAACTTGACTTTTGGGTCGGCTTCTTTGTGCCAATCCATACCCAAAATCATGTCAAAGGGAAGATTTTTCTCTATAAGGAAGGATATCTCATGTAAGATCTTCTTATCTTCCTTGGTCCTTAAATAATATTTAACACGATCAATGTATTGAGAGACAATGATTGTGCTCTTGTCGGCCAGCATAAACGTAATAGGTCGAGGTAAATATTTTACCTTCATTCCCAAATGCAATTTGCGAATGGCGTTCTCTTATATATAAAACCGCGTCGATCCCGGATCTAACAGGTCACCTACTCGTGTGTGCGCAATCTCAATATCCGCGATCACCAACTCACCCTTAGACTTAGCTTTCTTCGCCCACGAACTCCAGAGTGCTATGAGTTCATTATCGAGCTCGTCAAGGAAATCATCCAGTGAGACAGAACAAAATACAGTGTCAGGGTGTTCTGGACGATGGGCGGAAGAAGAGCCATCCTCTGCCTTGAGAGTCGAAAAGTTAGAAGGGGTTGTAGGCGCCTTACCTTTGTCTTCGTCTAAACCCTTCGACTCAGTAGGAGCATATGCTACTCCTATTGGCTGCTCGCTTTTGGGTTCTGATAAGTGGGCACAAGGTTATCACATGACCTACGGTGCCACACTTGTGGCACTGACGATTGTACATCTTGGCCTGCCATTCCTCACGTGTCATATTTATCTTCTCTCATGGCTTCCCAAACGCTATGCTGGGATGCTCAGGGAACGAGCGGGCCTCCTCTTCTTCTTCCACTTACTCCGGCCTCCCTTGTTGGTCATTACGACAGTGACGTCACCCTTCCCCGACTCACTGCCGCCATTACCTCCCCCTCCTTCAGACTCGTCGAGGGGTAATTTCTCTACCGTTTCATCATCAAACACAACAAGCATGTGGTCCTGGCGCTTTTGCCGCCAAAGGACCCGCTTGTCGTACCCAACAACCGGTCCCGATTTAACTACCGAAGCGCACGTACCTTTCACCCGTGCGGTCATTTGCTCTCGTTGGAGAGCAAGATCTCAAAACTGCCGCTAATTGTACTTACCAGACTTTGATTTGGCCACGAGCTGTCCACGAATGGGCTTGGGCAAGGCGCGAGAATAGATATGGAGGACCTGGTTATCTTGTAAGTTCAGTCGAGGTACCTGTAGAAGACGATCAACTTTAGGCGACAAAGCATCAACAGAAGTCCAACGTTTTTGGCCTATTGTGGTGAGTTCATCGAAAACTTTGTCAGTTGTGGTCTTGTCGAGGAATCTCTCCTTAATTTTTTGGAGAAACTGCCTCAACATCAGGGTCTTAGCCCACTGACCTATATCTTCGAAGCCAACAACGTTGGCTTCGGACAACACCCACTTGGAGAAAGCGACCTGACTCTCAGGCTCGACGGGTGCAGTCCCACAGTAAGTCTGGATCTCTGCAATACACAACAAAACGTTTTCATCTTTCTTGTTGTTGTATGTGAATTTCACTTTCATTTTGACCTTTTCTTTCCTCCTCGGTTTTTCGCCTTCTTTCACCGGTTTTTCTTTCTTTTCGGTCGGTGCTTCCTTCTCCTCTGCCGGTTCCTCAGATTCTTTCTTTGAGGATCCGGGTTTATCTGGCGTTACCTTCCGTATTGCATTTTTCATGAGTTTCTCTTGAGGTGGTTTCCTGTCCGCTTCCCCCTTCGTCTCCTCCTCAACACTCACCTTATCATGGTTTCTAATGAGACGGTGTTAGTGTCTATCTTCCTTTCGAGATGAACAAGGTAAGCCATGATAGATTGCAACACGGATGAAAGATCAGTCTCGACTTCCTCAAAGTGAAATCGTTCTCTCATTTCTTCTATCATTTTCTCTTCTTCTCCTCCGGTACTCTTCAATCTTTCTTCTTTCATCTCCTAGAGATTTCTCTAATTGTCTGATATTTTCCTCCATTATCTCTATGGACAATTCCTTTCTTTCCTCTTTCTCTTCTTCCTTTTTGCCCATCTTTTCCATTTGCTCGGCAACATATCGGTCAAGGGCAATCCGCCCTTGCTTTATGAGATCCTCGATCCTCCTGTCGGTTTCCATCATCTAGACAGCAGTTTCGGCGGCATCAAGTTCATCCTCTGCAGCTCGCAGGTTGAACTGTCGGTGAACATGCTATTCAGCTGCTGGTCCTGCACCGTGTATCTCACCACGCAATTAACGAAGAAGGCCCTTTAGAGTTTGCCTTCTCGCATCAACTTGACCACGGGTGTTCAAATCTCCCCCTTCACCATCAGCATAGACTATGAGAGGGATAGGGAAGAAAAAAAGAGGAAAGAACCGCGTCAAGATGGAGGCACACAGGCATTTCCAGAGAGAATTCATTTTCCTGGCGTGTATCTACCGCACAATAAATAAATGAAAAAGACAAAAATAAATTCCACGGCACACGCAACTTTTACAGCAAGAACAATCAAACAAAAAAAAATGAGTTCTCAATTTAATTTCTATATTTTAACTTTGCTGTTTGTTCTTTGTGATGACGTCCTACAGCAAGTGTACAAGTACCGCAGCCACAACCAGTGTGATCAAGACAACAACACACTTGTAAGTATACACAACAACCACAGACAATCAACAGGTGAGTAGAGAGCCAACACAACAACACAATCAATGGTTAGCTTCCTTCCTCATTCGGTTGTACCATCTGCAGAAGCAATGCAACCATCACAAGGCCAGCACTCGACACTATAGCGAGTCGTGAAGCCGTACCATCTGCCAACAAACAAGTGCACATTCAATAGTTCCACTACATCAACATATCTTGCATGCCACGTGTCAACCCTGGCATGCCAACGCAGCAGGTCTGCCACGTCAGCGTAAAGGACCGAAAAGGTCTACGAGGGGGGGATGCCACATCAGCAGTGCATGTATGCAACACACTCAACACCGGTAAGCATGCAGCGCTTCAACAGCAGGCAATCGCAACACAGGTACGTGCCACGTCAGACCATGCCCTGCCACAATACCACATCAGCATTCCACATCATGCCACATAAGCAACGCGCCACATCAGCGGTCTCGATCTCTCTCTTGACCAACGCCATGTCGGCCTGTTGCCAACAAAGCTCTCGCCGGTATCTCGAGGTCTTCAGTGCAGCCACGTCATCATCTTCAAGAGAGGCTGCACGCATATGCAATACTTCAATGTCTAGACTTGCGGTATTTACCGTGCGCGTTAATAAACGCGTTTCGTTTTGCACATGCGGCACCTCCCACTTACCTGGGTGCCACGTCAGCACCTGACAGCAAATTGCAATGAAGGAGTTTGCTCCGATACCAAATTGTAATGAACCCAGTCTGGAAGATACTCATCAGCCGTCAAGTACAAGTAGTCTCAAAGTCTGCACAAAGTCTCCAGTTAATGTGAAGTGATATCTGCAACAGTATCTTGTTACCAATAGACGAAGCGAGAGTGGAGGGAGGATAGACAAGGGAGAAGGTGGAAGAGATAATCAAAGACCACACGATAATAACCCAACCATTCCCACTCCTTCTCCGGACTTCTTCTCCCTCCACGTCATCAATAATAGTAGCAAGTCTAATAAGTTCTGATCACACAGAAGTGCCACGTGGCACTCTTATCTCGTGAAGACCATGAAGACAACAGCAGAATACAGTGACGACTTCAACCTCAGGCGAGTACCCGATCCCAATCATCCACAGATCCCGATCTCTCTCCTCATCACAACCAGTCACCTCATGTAGACGGCGTGGCCAATCCCACGTCGGCAGTAGAGACAGGTGGCAGCACCACATCAGACGTAGACAAATGGCCTGCCCACATCAGCAATGTAGACAAGTGGCCTGCGCCACATCAGCCTTGAAGACAGGTGGCAGCACCACGTCAGCAATGCCTGGTGCACAATACAGAAAGCGCCAGCATGCTGTCACAGCCCGCGCTGTCGTCCACAGTGCCTGCACACAGCCAGCATCAAGCTAGTGTCTGGCCAGCGTCGTGCCAGCATCAATGCCAGCGACCAGTCAGAGTCGAGCCAGCGTTCAAGCCGCATAGCAAGACTGAAAGACTGAATGCCAAGCTCCTGAAGACCAGCCCTTAAGTAGCATTTGACGTAGCTGTCTAGTCTCGGGTCCCTCCCCTACAGTCATCCAGATTGACTCACAGCCGAGGGCCTGGATTGTGTACAGTTGCAGACTTTCCTTTGGACCTGATTCTGTCTGGGTACATGCATACAAACAAATGTGTGTGTCTGACCGGCCGCCTGGGCTGGGTACACTTTGACTGTTGGATAGTCCGACAGTTGACTTAGTCAACTATATCTTGTCCAGACCCTGAATCTTTACGTGGGGTGTTTTTCTCCCCTTCGGCTTGGGTCTGAGTGCGGCCTGTAGCCCTCAGACATTCCACGAAGCATACAGCATGGGTTATTGCAGGTGGTTCATACAGAAGTCTATTTTCCTCCTTGGACTGCTGTGTTCGTCGTTCATCTGACAAGAAAGAGGGAGATCCGTCAGCGGTTGCCGTAGGTGTATGACCAACACCGCATGTGGGACATGCTAGGAGAGGATGTGGAGGGTGATGGCACCGGGGATAGTCCACGCAGTAAAGACACATACTTTCTATGACAGCTTCCTGGAAGCATTGACGACACATGGCATGTTGCTGACATGTCATTAGTATGGAAGGCTGACGTGCACAGTTATTTAAGCATGGCAGATCATGGCCACAACGGCACGCTGGGCAAGTAATCAGGGGGTGGGGGGGATGAGCACAGGACAGGGGATCACAATTTTCATGTGAGAGGCTAGCAGCAACCATCCCTTCATAGTGTTCGGAGCATAGGCTATGTCGTGTACATGCCAACCGAACTGCACCTGTGCAACGACACAACGGGAGGGCACAGCCATCATCCTGTGGAGAGGTCCTTTCACTGTTTGTGGTAGAATCAGTCGGATTGCTCTCCGGGGGTTGCAGTGCTTGCAAATGCTCATCACCATACTGTTCCTGATGGACGAGCCAGACTGAGTCACCCTCCAACATTTGGTGATAGAAAAAGTTAATACTTCCCACTGTGTGCACCCTACCGCCATTGTCCCATAGGGTCCATGAATTATCTGCAAAGGTAAGAGCACTGAAGTGACCTAGACGATATAAGATATATGCCCGAATATTCGGATCCGTGCCTGGCTCGTGGTTTTGCGGAGCAGGCTGGAATTGCAGTCGCCTACCCATAAATGCCATAGCCAAGACTTCTATGTTCACCCCAGGTGCAGTGCTGTCGTCCTCTAGGCAGACGACACGGTGCTCTTCTTCCATCCAGCGAATAACGTCTGCGAAATGAGCAACAGTATAAGGATTACAATTGCAAGCAAGGAGACATACATTAATGGCATAGTACGCACAGTGCCCTCTCTGTAGCGCTATGACATTGTCTGATTCTGCAGGTTGCGTGAGGGATCCGTTTACGCCATGGGGATCCTCGTTTGATTCTGCAGGTTGCACAGGTGGCGGAGACTAGTTGTGGTCTTGACCACGGGTATGTGCTCTGGAGAGAGATGATCTTCAACCGGGGTCTCCATCAGGTAATCAGGAGATGGGTCATTGTCATTTGGGGCAGGGGAGCGAGTGGGGCTAGGTGGATGAGAGAGGGGCGGGTCAGGTGGGTGACAACTGGGTGGACCAGATGTGGGAATCGGAAGCTGATCAGCCTCACTTGTGATCAGGGCGGCTGCTAGTCGTGCAAACGCTGCACAAGTAGCTGCACCTCGTGTCTGGTGCACTCGTAAGCCTGCAGCACTGAAGAAATCATCGCCACATTGCGAGCATCGGACTCGATGTGCACTATTCCTCACAAGTGTATTCTGAAAGCGACTGCAGGGGGCACGGTGATCATGCCATTCAACGACAATTGAGGTCGCTGTCTTGGAGGCTGTTGTGGAGAAGGGGAACGTCTCCGCCGAAGAGACATCTGTAACGATCGATCTAACAACGGATACCTCGGCCGATAGGGCCTCTGTGACGACCGATCTGACCATGAGTGTGTTGATGATGAGGTCGATGATGATGAGGTCGATGATGATGAGGTCGATGATGGTGGAGGAGGCGGCGGTGGCAGCAGTGGCGGAGGAGGAGGTATACCTTCAGCAGCAGTCCGAACAACAACAGTTGCTGTATTGGTAGGATGCTGGCCTTCATCCTAACTGCCATTTCGGTAACGTTCACATTGTTTAATGTGGCTGGCATGATCTCTAGCTGAGTTGGCGTATCGACATTAGCGTCTTCCATTTCAGCACGGGTAACAGGGGAGGGCGGGCAGTCTGCATTTCATTGTGCGGAGGGTTGATGCTGGCTGCGGTCAACATTGGTGTCAAGCGATGAGTGGTGGTCTCTTGTGTGCGGTTGGGTGAAGGACATGTGCACCGAATCAGCTTGCGAGAGTGGGTAAGCAATTGCCCAGCGAACCATTCGGCAAAACCAGTTCGAAAGTCGTGTGACATGAGTTGGTACCCGGCGTTGTCGGCCACGCACATATGCAGTCCAGACTCTAGGCAGGACACTGGGAAGATGGCCCCTGACAAGCATACGTCGTGTCAGCGCGACCGAACCCACCTGTTCGAACGATGAGATCGCCTAATACGCGCCCGTCGTCCTTGTGGAAGGACGCTGTTGAAGCCCCGCTGGTACAAGGTAGTCAGGCGCCGGATCCAAAACCCTTCACGAGGGGAAGCGGCACGTTTAAATGATTCAGGATCAATGGAACCATCGGTATTTAAGTAGAGATGAGGGCCTATGCACTCCAAGGGCCAAACGATAAAATGAAATGGAGGTTGCCTAGCCATAGAGTGATAGAGATGACGATGGCATGAATGAGTTGTTTGAGATGAATAGGGGAATGCCAATGCTGTTGCAGACGATGGTGGGCAGAGTATGTGGTTTGCCCAACATGTGTGAGACCACATGGTATGTGGATAATGGCATAAATAACCCCAGGGGCTGGCTCTGATCGTTCGTGTGTGTGTGTCTGTGTGTGTGTGTGTGTGTGTGTGTGTGTTGTACCCTATAAACAACTCCACAAAGAAAACCATGACTGTGCTAAACTGTATCGTTGGACTTTCACCGGCTCAGGAGGTTTTTCCCCAATTGTCTGCCCAAGATGCATTTGACCGATTGATAAGGACAAGGGCACCTGTTGCGGCTTCGCCCGCAAAAAAGAAGGGGGTTCCATAAAAGTGTCGGGCTGGGGGTC
>BFEA01000354.1:1512548-1533044 GCA_003427395.1 Chara braunii | reverse complement strand
CTTCTCCCCGTTCTCGTTCCCTACTCTGTTCCCGTTCTCCCCCTGACCTCGCTCCCCTTTCTGGTCTAGCTCATAGCCCCGAGCCTTCCTCGCTCCCTTGTGATACCGTCCCCAGGATCACTCACGTACTCTCCATCTTGTTCCCCACCCGCATCCCGATCCTCATTTTCTCCTGATCTCTCACTATCCCGATCCCTTTTTCTTACCCCGACATCGATTCCCCCCGATCCTGATCCTCCCCCATTCGCATCTAGTTCCCCCTTCACATCCGGACATTTTCCCTCCCATCTCCATCCTGATCGCATCCTTTCCTGCGTTCATCGTAATCTAGTCCTCCCACTCAGATCTAGCACCTCATTTCGGCCTAACCTCTCACTTCGAGCTCTTTTTTTTTTTTTTTTTCCGCAAGGGTTCTTCGACAGCACACGTGCCATACGGGGAATAGGAAAGTCGTCCAAGTTATGCCACTTTCCTTTGTTTAACCTTTATTATTGATAGAAACGCCGATCCCCAAGGGGGGAGGCGAAATGCTGCTAAAATTATTTTAGATCTGCTTACTTCCGGGGAAAGACAAGTCATAGATCCTACKGACGGCGCTGCCRAAATTCTTTTTAGATCTATCCCAGCCCGAATTCTACCGTCTTTAGCTGCTGCCTCTCACCGCTGATCCCCAAGGGGGGWGGCGAAATGCTGCCAAAATCCTCCCCACGACAACGTATCTCTTCAACTCCCTACAACAGCGACCACTCACAATTCCCATTTTGATCCCAATACACCTTGCCCAAGTCTGCCAGCCCCTCGAATCCTTCAAGTTCATTCCCCCACTCACTCACTCATAGATCTTAATTCTCCCCCGGATAGCTTTGGCGAGGTATACAGGTTGAGGAGCAAGCCTGCACGTGTACGAGTCGTTAAAGATGGCCAACACACCACTGGGCTCGCATCCAGAGTCGCTGACCGAAGAGGAAACGGCGAACATTGTCATCGACAACAAGGCACTCAAGTTCCTGATAGAAAAAACGAAAGTTCAAGGGATTGAGTCGCCAGTAAAACAGACAGTAGACGGAAAAGAAGAAGAAGTGGTTATATGGAAATACCCAGAGGAAAATGTCGCAGAACTGGACGATATGCACGAAAAACATGGTATGGTCTTCAACTTCGCCCCCCATGGAGCCGACCTCCAACCTCCAGAGAAAAGGAAATTGGTCATAGAAACAATAAGAAAGGAACCAAAACTCAAAAACATCGGCGATTCCTTTTCTCTGCAGATTCTGGGCCGCAACAGCATCCTGGTCCTCTTCATCCTCGAAGAGCAGGCCAGGATCGCTGCAGAAATGCAATCCAGAAACTGCAATGGGTCAGTGTGCACGATAACCCGCTGGAAAAAGCGTGCCGCACAGAGACAAAACCCGATGTTTGCAGTCTCATACAAACAAAAACCGCTGAAGGAAAATTTTTGGGTTCAGTTCGATAACGTCCAACCAGACTTCCACGGGCTATTGGTCGACAGACTAGAGAGACAGTACAAAGCAAATAAAATTCTTTAAAAAAAAAACCCGAATTCCTGGCTCCGCACTGCGGTTCAATGACAGCCATTCTGGACGTGCAGACAGGCGAACCGCCGGTGTTCCCACTAGTGTGGAAATTCCAGATAGAGGAAAGGATAGTGGAGATCAGAATCTCGACGCGTGCATCTCCCATCTGCTTCCGTTGCAGGGAAAGGGGGCACCTGGGAACAGACCAGAAGTGCCCCAAGTACCCGAAGCAAGCGAAGGAGCGGAAGCTCCTACCAAATATGTTGGTGGAAGTTGAAGAAGCTCCCGGAATATGGTACGTGGCGGACCCCGCGTACGACGGGTGGGTTTTTGACGACAATTTGGAGGAGCCTGACTGGGTCTGGCATTTTGGTGACCAGAATCCAAGCATTAATAAACCCGATTTCTTTCCACCCGCCGACAGCAGATGGCAGAAGAAGGCAACTGGCAAAGTGCGCAGCAACCCTTCCAAAATCAATACAAATCCGATCACAGACTCGAGGGTGATCAAGGAAGAGAAGGTAAGGGAGGACTTGATGTGGGACTTGGAGACAATCAGAGAACAAATCGAAGAAGAAGTCTCAAAAAATCCTGATGAATTTCGAAGAACTCTTAATCAAGTCGAACAATTGGAACTGCCGACTCACAAAAGGAAGGATAAAAACCGGGCTGAGAACAAACGCACCATGCAGGAGCAAACGGAACAGCGAGAGCAAGGAACAGGCGCCAAAAGAAGAAAAGCGGATATCACGGCCAGTGACTCAGACACAGGGAAAGGAAAGGCTGTAGATGGCAGCAAAGGAAAAGCCGAAGGGATGGATCTAGACTCAAAGGGGGAGGAGGCGGGAGACGAAGCGGACGAAGGAACCAGTACACCGAAGTCGGAGTCGAACTTCGACGAGGAGAGATCCCAACAGTCTCTTGCCTGGCTCCGTGACTATGTGGAAAAAGCAAAGCGGGAAAGAKAACACGCGTTTGACGTCCGGGTAGCCTGCCTAAAACATGCTGATAGATCCCAGATCAATGGCAAGAAAAGCTCAGTCGGTGGAATCAGCAAGTCTGAAAACCAGTTTGAGATGCTGAAGAAGGAAAAAGACGAAGAGTTCTCAGAATTTGCAGCCTTCAGGTACGCGGAGAAGAAAAGAGCGAGAGATCAGGGAACGGTTGATCAGGACAAAACCATCCCCACAATCAGGGACAACTTCCAAGACCTTCGACCCAAGGCAAGGAAAACTGGTAAGAGCCAGAAGAAAAAGGACCTCAACAGTGACCGAATGGAAGTTGAAGAGAAGTCTGAGCGGGCCCTATTAGAGAAAGAAGTGGCAGTAGTGCTCTCACAGACTGATAAACTTAAGAAGTGGAACAAAGAATACACCCCGGACTTCACCTCCATCGCACAGATTACGCGTGGGGAGGCCCCAGTGGTGGTCGAATCCGCCAAGTCAGCTCGCAGGACCCTAAGGGACATTCGGCCCCTGGTCGTGGCCAGATATGCGAGGGAGGCGGCGGAGTGGCAGATCGCAACCGACGTAGCCTTCAAAGTTCCCCACTTTGTAGGAGGGGAGAACGTGGTCAGGACACTCAAAAGCAAAGTGTCGCTCGAGGTGCCTCTAGGATTTTTTGAGACAGCAGATCCGGATGAAGAAATGGCAGTCTCTAACTCACAGCAAGGGCAGCAGGATACAACGCGGAGTACCAATGATCAGATTCGATATCATCCGAGAGCCTTCTCTCCCTTCATAGTCAAATTGCCAGAATCTTCACCTCTACTACCAGGTATGCTTTGGAAACCATGGAGGACGGTCATGGAGGTTCCTTACAGCATTCTGGCAGGCGCCGGGATGTCAGCAGAACTGCTGGCCACAGCTCTGTCCAAACTGGTGACTGCGAAGCTATTGGACGGCGATGACGACCTGGAAAGTAGGACTTACGCGGTCGACGGTGAAAGGTTCTACGGGAGTGAGAAGTCGGATGCTGGGTCATGGAAGGCGGAAGATGAAAAAGATGACTTAGATCTGCTGCACAATCAGCTGTTAGAAGGGTCAGGGAACCAAGAAGACCCGAAGGGAGGAGAGGGAGTAGACCCGACGGGGAAGGATTCCCCCSCTGTCCCCACAACCAGCGAGCTGGAACTCTTCGGGGACACACTGGGCGAAGACACTGGTARGATGGACAACCTTACCTAAATGACGGAYATCCTCCTAAGGCTGCCTCKCCCACCCCATCTGTCACCATGGACARCTACATAAGGAAAGCGAACATGGGAAAAGGYCGCTCCACTTGGAGGGACCAGGGTCTGGTCCTGAGAAGTTGGAATGTCAATGGGTTAGGKCACATACTAGAGAGGGAGGAAAAATGGAGGGATATAGTTGCAGGTTTGTCAAAAGACAACAGAAAGTTAGCCGATGTAGTGCTACTGCAGGAGACACATCTAACTTTTTCGTTGGAACATTCCCGTATCCGGGCGGCTATAGCCAGGAAACTAGGAGGACTATTTGACGAAACCTGGGCAGCAGATCCGGCCTCAAGCTCCAAAGGCACAGCCATTTTGATCCCGAAATCCTCTCGATTAACTACTATGGGCTCGATATTGGACAAGAAGGCAGATCTAGACGAAGGGAGATGGTGTTGGGTACAACTGAAATGGAAAGAGGAAGAGTTCATCATTTTCAACGGCTATGCCCCAAATATAGCAGCTGAAAGGAGAGAATTTTGCAGAAAAATAAGGGATTTGCTCCCTCCACTAACGCCTTGCRTAATGGCAGGAGACTGGAATGCGACATTAGATCCTGCTATGGACCGGATCTCTCGATCAGCCGCCCCTCCCAGTCCCGCTGAAGCTCTACCGATACGKGAWTTGATGACAGACCTCAACCTGGTCGACCCATTTAGAACCCTGCACCCAACCAAGAAGTCCTTCACCCTGGTTAAGAAAAATCAAGCGAACCACACTGCCTTCTCACKCATAGATTTTTTCTTAATGTCTAACACTCTGATGGGCGCAGTTAAGGAGGCTGAGGTGCTCCCATTGGCCCCCTACCCGGGCCTGGATCATAAACCAATTGAGCTAGTACTTGGCTTCGACCAAATAGTCCAAAAAGGCACAAGCTTTCACAAGCTGAACAATTCCCTGCTATTGAGCAAAACCTTTCAAGAAGAGGTATGCGACTGCTGGGAAAACCAAAGACTAATCCGCTTGAACACCATCCCCAGGTGGACCTGGTTTCAAAACAGCTACTCGTCTCTCTCGGACTYGGTAGCCAAGATATCRAGAAAATTGGCATCAATTAGGAAGCAGAGGAAACAAACATTGGAATTTGCCTTAAAAGCAGCAGAGGCCAACCTAGAATCCAACCCCTCCTCCCCACTGTACAATGGACTTTTTGAAAAAGCACGAGAGGAGCTAGGGATGTGGAAATGGTGGGAACTGAAAGGCCTGCAAGTGAGAGCTAGAATGTGCCATCACGACCTTAATGATTCCATGACAAAACACTTCTTTGCCTGAATCAAGGCGAACTCGAGATCCGGCACAATTGAAGGTCTACAGTCCCCAACCACTCCGGATTCGGTAAGATCAGACAGCGCAGGCATGCTACAGATTGCACACGACTTCTACAGAAATCTGTACCAGTCCAAAACTGAGACTCCAGTATCCAGGAATGTGATAGAGGCGCGACAGCGAATGCACGATATCCTCGGAACAAAAGGAAGATCTCGAAAAGCCACTTACGCTCGAAGAACTGCACCAAGCTCTCCTAAGTATGAACAATAATAAATCTCCCGGCATTGACGAGCTAACGAAGGAATTCTGGGAAAAATTCTGGCCCTTGCTCAGACATGATCTGCTGAATTTTTACAACAACTGGTGGTCCAAGGGGGGACTGGGAAACTTGCTCAGTAGCAGTGTGGTGACACTCCTATACAAAAAAGGAAATAAAGATGATATCAGAAACTACCGACCCATTTCCTTACTGACACTCCCGTATAAGATATTGGCCAAGACACTTTCCAACCGAATCGTGAAGATCACAAACAAATGCTTTCACATCGATCAGACAGGTTTCATTCCGGGACGATACATCCTAGACAACGTCATGACCCTGAACGAATCAGTCAGAAAAATCAGAGAAAGGAGAATAAATGCGGCCATTCTATTTTTCGACTTTGAGAAAGCATATGATCAGGTCAATTGGGACTTCATGGAGAACAGTATGGAAAGAATGGGAGTTGGACCCAACTTCAGAAAATGGATAAGAATACTGTATAGGGACGCAGTGGGTTCCGTCCAGGTGAACGGACTGCTATCAGAAAGTTATCCGATCTCACGATCAGTTCGTCAAGGGGATTCCCTGGCCCTGAGGGGGAAGAGGGGGAAGCGGGCCGGCAAGCAGGGGGGTTGTACAGAGGAGGTCAGATGGTCAGGGGATGGACCTGGGCAAGAGGCGGGAGGACGGCAAGAGGGGGAAGCGGGCCGGCCGGGGGACGAGGTGGTGATGGACTATCAGCTGTGTTTTCATGGCCATTGTATCTGGTATCCAGACAACTACAGTTTTTCACTCATTGAAGCTGATGCCCCAGACACGGTACGAAGATGCATGCGAGAGGAACATGTATCCTCCTACCATGGAAGGTATGCAGACATCTACAGGATCGGGATTTGTTGACAAGTTTGGGGACAGAAAGGAAGACTAAGCACCATCTACCATGTAAATTCACGTATTAATCAGACCAGGACGAAGATGAGTTTCTTGCTCATTTATTGCCGGCTGCACCTCAGAGTGTTGCTCGTTACAACAGGAGACTCTTACAGAATGAGTGCGGGCATCGGTAACAGCTCCTCAGATCCTTGCCCAGAACTTCAGATTTTGTACGTATTGTAACGTAGTCATTGAGAGTTCTGATGGTCTTTGCCTCAGTTGAAGTCGCTTCCAACGTTTTCAGAGGACTTGGAACTGAAAGGGAGGGTGGGGGGGCAGTGTGATTTGGACATGCAACCTGCCCCAAGCATTGCCGTATTTCAACTTCCAAGTTATTTGCTATTTTGCTCTTCCAGTGTTCTGAACCTGGAACCTGTGAAGAGGATGCAGCTCATCAAAAGTGAAGATCACGCAACAATTTTCACTCGGTTGTCATTCCTGAAGTTATGCTGCTTGGTGGAGCTGAAGGTGCACCAAATTTAGCACTAGACGGAGGCTGGGTGCAGTAAATCGCTCAGTTCTGTGTAAGTTTCTCTAAATTCTCTTGCTTTAATGCAAATGTTCGATTTCAGTTTCTGTGAGGCACAATTAAGTGTGACTACATCTAAATCAAGCATGGATGATGGATGTATGATCATGGTTGAAAGTAGATGGTATTCTGGAAATATCTTACAAAACAACTGATTCTGAATTCCTTACCTCCAGCCACAAACAGTTGTGATAATGCACAAGAAGAATCCCTTTAGAGGTAAAAGTTTATCCGCAGCCTCAATGACGACAAATGAAATGGAACACCTTATTCCACATCCCAACCTGAAAAATGATCGTATACGTTACTGTGTGACAATGATAAAGCCAGGAGTGTGTGTGTGTGAGTGTGTGTGTGTGTGTGTGTGTGTGTGAGAGAGAGAGAGAGAGAGAGAGAGAGAGAGAGAGAGAGAGAGAGAGAGAGAGAGAGAGAGAGAGAGAGAGAGAGAGAGAGAGAGAGAGAGAGAGAGAGAGAGAGAGAGAGAGAGAGAGAGAGAGAGAGAGAGAGAGAGAGAGCTTAATCCACATCCTGACCAGACTGCTTAGCCGCCAACAACCAACTAGTATATTAGCGTGTGGCGGTGAGATCTCCCTACCTCGTAAGCAACCATGTTAGTAGTGTGATCCAAGGAAATGAGATTTCAAATCACGGGAGCAAACTTTACCTTGACCTTAGTGGAGCGCTCCGGTCATGCATTGCACAGTCTGCAATTCGTGGGATGATCCTTGCCACACGGCAATACAGCAACATCTGAAGTCATAGTGAACGTCAGCAATGAGCTGATGCAAAGAAACTAACACAACATTTGCAGCAAATGGGTACGCTAAGCAATTCATGGATGAGGGTGAATGCAAAACGTAAACACACCACAATTCTCGAGGTGTTATGATCCTGACTATCTTTCAGAGCAAAAAATCGAAGAAAGACAATGCCGTTAATTGCAACGGAAATGAAAGAACTCGGAAAAATAAATAGACAAAGAAAGACGAAGAAAAAAGAATGGAAGAAGAAGAAGATAAACACCAGCAAGTACCAGTGCCAATTCCCCTTCACATTGCCACCTTCTTCAACCTCCAATGACTCCCCCAACTTCTTCTTCCTTATACTTCCTAAAGAAAATAGCGGTCCTCGTGACGCCCCGCAGCGGGCCCAGAAAAAAATGCTGGGACGCTGACCTGTATGGAGGCGGGGACGGCATGCCAGGCGGCTCAAATTTTATCAGGGCCTAGGGTGGCGGCACAGGGCACGTGGTGCTCGGCAACCTTCCTTTTTTTTCCCTTCAGTGTGGGCCCGGGTGCATGCGGGAGCTTCGTGGTTCCACAAAATTGTTTCTACCAGCGGGAGGCAACGGGAGGGCACAATGAGACGGTGTGTGTTGGACTCAGGGGGATTTGAACCCGAGACCTGTCCCACATGTGAAACAAAAAAACAAGTGTTTATTTTTGTTTTTCAAGTTTGCTGCCAATCAAATTGGAACTTGGAACTTCCAAGTAACTGTTAGCTGATCTTGGACACATAGTACACTATAGGACCGAGACCTCTAATTCTCGAGGCCAGAGCCCAGTGGGACCCTGTAGGGGACGTTCGACCCTCTAGCTTGTCAGCAAGCGGTTTCAAAAAAAAAAAAAAAAAAAAAAAAAAAAAAAAAACTGTAGGCCTAGGCAAAATTGGCATAGCAAAAGGTGACGAGCTGGGACTATAGTTGATTCATTTTCATTTCGTGATTTTGGTGGAGTGAGGAGAGGAAGCAGCAGTGCCAATCTTGGCAGCTGAAGGAGAGGGTTTGAGTGCAGCCATAGCCAGTGAGTTTTGGCTATATACTGCACGGTAATTGAGTGCCATTTGTAAGCACATTGCTCAGTGCAGCCAGGCCTCAAGTGGACATCACCTTTTCTTAATTTTCATAAAGTGTGCCAGTGTGCTTGTTCACTATGAGCTTGGTGTAAAGCTTTTCTCCAATCGCCATCTTCAAGATTGGTCTTCACTTCGCTATGTTTGAGTGCTATGCATGGAAAAAAGTTGAAGTTTGGCAAATTCCTAACACTGGTATCAGAGCGGGCAACGATCTGGACATCGGCCAAGTGATTGGGTACACCAAGCTGCCACATCAGAATCTTTGACACTTCATCAATTGCCACGTCAGCAATTATATTCCACCAGTTGGCATCTACCTACTTCACGTTGTACATTGTTTAGCACGGTTTACCGCAAGGATAATAACCATGGAGAAAAAGAAGAGAACAGTGGAATTAAAGAAAGGCAGTTGGAAAAGAGGCGGAGGGTGTTCAAGGTCACACGCTCATAGGCGAGAAAGAAGACCCATGTACATCAGCGGTTGTCCACCCCTGAAAAGAAGAAGATGGTCGCAAAGAAGAAACCAACTATGACGACAAGTGCAAAGGACGAGCTTGCAGCAGTGGAGGCAAAGAGAGTGCAATCAGAAGAGAAGGCGAGAAAGGAGGAGGAAGAGAAATGAAGAAGAAAGGCATAGCAGACTCCAAGCGGATTGCAGCAGAGCTAACCGCCGATGTGGGAGATAGATTGCCAGCCCTCTTCACATTGCAATCTGCTCATGCGGATGAGCTGGTGACACTGAAGAAGAAGATGACGTCCATGAACAGCAAGATGGACGTTATTGTGGCCAAGCTGCAAGGTCGAGCAAGTCCAAGCACACCACATTCTTCCCCTAAGAAAAAGCGGAAATTGAGGGGGAGCGGATATCAAAACCGCCACCCAAATTTTGAGGCGGATGTAATGAGGATGTGGATCCCTGGTTGCGCGCCATCGACAGGCAGCTAGATTATTATGAGCTTACCAAGGACAACGACAAAATCCATTTTGCATTTTCCGCAATGTTGGATGCAACACGAGAGTCGCTGGACAACGAAGTGTTGCAGGCAGGTGAAGATATTGCTGAGTACACCAAACATACTACATGGCTGGAATTTTCCCAAAAGTTGAGAGAGCGGTACACGGCAATTACCCGTCAAGATCCGGCATGGGCCCGATATGATGAGTTGCCCACAAATGCTTACTGTGGAATCATGCATGATCTGATCCGAGAATTTGATCAGATCTTGCAGACACTGCAACTGGAGATTGGGGAAGGCCCAATACTTTCATGAGGGCTCTTCCAAAGAGGATTGCAAGACAGTACACAGTATGGACGATTTGGAAAAGACGCTGTCAGGTTACAATAGGGAAGCGGCTGATGCATGAACAGGAAGCAAGGGAGATCCTCCTAAACCTAATGGAGACAGAGATTTGGGCACAGTGGAAAAAAAAACACAGCGGCAGATGAGGCAGCAACCGGACTGATGCCCCCAGAATAGAAGGGGCTGGGTGTTATGTAAAAAAAAAAAAAAAAAAAAAAAAAAAAAAAAAAAAAAAAAAAAAAAAAAAGAGGCAGCAACTGGACCAAGTGCAGGACCTGAAAGACAGATTCGACCGCAGAACCCTAGGGAATGGTAAGGTAGCAACTATCCGGGCTACAGGCCTCGTTTTTTCGTGGAGACAGAGAGGGTGAGAAGGCCGTAGCAAAGGGAATGAGGTTAGCAACAGTAGGGTTTACGGTTTAAGGCAAGGACCAGGAAGAAAGAATGAGGCAAGGAGAAGTTAGACAGAGGAGGACCTAGGGGCGTTTCGAAGGGTAAATGGGGACCTAGATAGAGATTTTTCCCTTATTACTATTTGTTGGTTGTTAATCCAGTTTCCTTTTTTCATGAATAGCATGTGAACAGATAGAAGGTGGGAGCACAGGAACCACCCCGCAATACTAGCCTAATCTGGGTAGTGGCCCCAGTCATCCGGGTTGAGATGTGGAGGGATTCCCGGCCTCCTTTTGCTCAAGCCACCTGGGTCCCCAACGCAAGGAGTTGAAGACTTACCTCAAGATGGCAGAGGACACTTTAAAATTAGACTCTGCACTGCGGTCTGCTGAAGGGACAACGAGGACCAAGAGGCCAATCAAGAACAGCGACAGTTTCACTCATGTGCACGGGAGGAGAACCCAACGTTATCAAAGCAAGATGTACGCTACAGTTACCGAAGGGCCGGCATACTTCAGTGGCAACAGGAGTGGGGGAAGTTCAGAGGATGAGAGAGAAGAAAGCCCCCAAAAGGAGAGAGGAGAGACCAGCATCCAGTTCACAAGGAGAGCAGAATCACACAATGCTTGCTGCATTACATGAACTGATAAAAGTTGTGAGGAAAAAAGCAGTCCCCGCAACAGCAAAGGAGAATGAAACGGCAGAGCGGGCGAGATGATGTCCCAGCGAGAGGAAACAGAGCATGGGTACGTTGTGGGACAGAGTGAGAAAGGACGCATTATGAATATAATGGAGATGGCCTATGTGTGAGATGCAGCAGCAGGGTGTCCACTCACGTCGAGACTGAAGAGCAAGAAGAACGGTAAAAGAGTAAGGCTACTAGATGGCGCCGCCAGATCGAGTAAGGCTACTAGATGGCGCCGCCAGATCTACACAAAGTTGCAGGGCGCCTAGTTCTCCTCCCCAGCCTAAGTTGAGCAAGGGTGCAAGCGCCCGCCAGGAGGAGCAGCAAGGAGATGGAGATTGCGGCAGTGGTCGACACAATGCTTTCGCCTGCACTGTCCCACTGCTAGAGACAACACAACACAACGAGGTGCAGAGGGTGATATGCTTGTGTGTTGCTGTCAAGAAGACGGTGTACACAAGGGAATCAATTGTAGATTTCAGTGAAGAAGAGGAGGTGACCTTGATAAACACTGTTGTAACTCGCACGGTGGTAAAGACAATGGTGGATAATGAATGACTCCTCCCAAAATTATATTTCCTAAAAGGGGATCAAGTGATTACATTTGAGAATGAAAGTGCAAGACCTCACTACACCTATGGAGGTCAAAGTTGCGGACAAGAACGTGATTCAAGTGAGACAATGTATCAAAGACATTCATGTCAATTTTGATGTTGATGGAAAGATACCTCATACTGTGTCTTTCATCATCCTGGACGAATTATTGTTTCAGATGGTTCTTAACCAGAGATGGTTGAGAGCAGAACGAGCAGTGATGACTTGCGCCACGCAAATGGTGCAAATACCTGACGCAGCAGGCGATTATGTGACTTGCATGCGGAGATATGCAAAGGGGGCAGTGAAGGATGAATCAGCGAAGAAGTGCATGTCGGCACCAGCATTCTTCAATTGTGTTTGTGTCAGCATCACAGTAAGGGACTCTAGGTAGCATGGGTCACTACAATGGATGCACAAACCCTTCGCAGCAAGAACGACTTTGGAAGATTGCAGCAACTTACAGAAGAGGGTACAAAGGTCTGCAAGAAGAGCCAGTTTGCATTCTCCCTGCTTAGTCCCATTCGTCGAGCGTATGTTGCCCACAGACGTCGAAGAGTTGAAAAAGCAGCTCACAGAACTCACAGAGACAGGATGGATCAAGCTTAGACTTCGCCATACGGAGCGCCAATATTATTCGCAACAAAGAAGGATGGTGGAGTCAATTTGTGTATCGACTACCGCGGTTTGAATAATATCACCGTCAAGAACGTGGAGCCGTTGCCACACATTGATGACCTATTGTACAGAGTGCAGTGCTGCAGCGTTTTCTCCAAGATTGACCGGAAGAGTGGCTATCATCAGACCGGAGTGGAACTTGCAGATCAGCATAAGACAACGTTCAGAACTGGATACAACAACTGTAAGTTCATTGTTATGCCGTTGGACTGACCAGCGCACCTGCCACGTTTCAGGGGCAGGTGTTTGAGGCATTGAGACATTAGTTGCTCAGGGATCATTTGGAACAGTTTTTAGTGGTCGATGACATCCTTGTGTTCAGCCGCACTGTTCAGGAGCACGGGGAGCATCTGAAGGCAGTGTTTGAGGCATTGAGAAAGGGGAAGCACAAGATCAACGTGAAGAAAAGCAAATTAGGGAATGAAGAGATATTATACCTTGGGCATGAGATTTATGGGTCTGAAGTTCGGCCAGAAGCCAAGAAAATGGAGGCTGTTGCAGAGTGGCCAATTCCACAAAATGTGAGAGATGTGAGGTCATTCTTGGGCACGGTCAATTACTATAAGAAGTTCGTTGAAGGTCGAGCCACCATTGCCACACCATTGACCCGATTGACTGAGAAGGATGTCCCATATGAGTGAATACAGCAGTGTGAAAGGTCCTTTCTGACTCTCAAGAATCGCCTCATTAGACATTCCATCTTGACAGTTCCAGATCCTGCAGTGCCATTCGTGCTAACCACCGACGCTAGTCAGTTTGGTATTCGGGCAGTGTATAGCAAGAGGATGGGCGTGGCTTACGACCCATGGAGTATTTGCTGAAGAAGATGCCTTCCAAGAGAGCTGCAGCTAGTTCCTACAAGAAATGCTTTATGCTTTGTGTTATGCCCTGAGGACATAGAGACATTACTTGCTAGGGTGCCCCTTGAAGATCTATTCAGATCATTAGACTCTTCAACAGTTGAAGACGCAACCTAAGTTATCAGATAAGCTAGGCAAATGTTCTGCTTATATCAATGCCTTCCACTTTGGCTTGAATCACAAGAAGGGGAATTATAATAAAGTTGCGGATGCACTGGAGCCATATTGCCAAAATGGAGAGTTAGCAACAGTCTGATTGACAGAATTGCGAGAGCCTATGCAGCTGATCCTGTGTATTCTCAGCTGATCATCTGAAGGCAGATCCAGTGCAATCAGACTCACTTTCTTCTTCACTTCGCATACATGCAAACAGATAGCAATTCACACTGGCGCCAGGCGACCACTCAAAGCTCAGAGATATGCAAACCAAGACCACAGTTCAGATGCAAACTCGCTTCATCCAGCTATGGCGCAACAGCACCCGTACACCCAACTCTCGTCGCTGTGTCCAACACGACTGTTCGCACGTACTCCACTCTGGATCACCCTGAATACTCCACGCACATGTACTCGGTCTCACGCACACACACACACACACACACTAACCCCTATCTCTAACCCATGGCAGCTATGGCCGCTCGCTACTACTACTATGGCTACGCTATCTTCTTCTTGCCCACTTCGGCTTCAGGCGCTCTGCAGACCCAGCTCGCACAAGTCGCTGGGGCAGCGCTTCCACATGGCTTACGCAGCGAATGAATGAATGGCTGGGCGCTGCCTCTTGATTTATACTTCTGTCACTCATTGGTCTGCCCCTTTCCACCGGGCCCCTGGTGCACACAGTCCCTCATGGTACTTGCTTGACTGGACTGGGACTGGCTGGACTGGTACCGCTGACTGGATGGGTTTGCACTGCCAACCCGATGCAGTCGCTCTGCCGACGTAACGCAGTTGGGCTCACCACTTGCCCACTTGCCTCTGACTAAACGTGAGGCAACTTCGAAAGGCCACTTCCAGACCTTCCGGAATTCTGTGGACTTGGCCTTTCAAGTACTGTAGCAGCTACGACCTTGACCTTTCAGGACTGTAGCAGCTACGACCTTGACCTTTAAGAATACCTTCAGCTACGACCTCTACAGGGCTGTGACTCCTATTCGACAGACCTGCAGATCGAACCCCTACCACTACACAGACTTATGACAAACGACAAACAACTACCAAAACACAGGTCACGGGTTCCAGCACTCGGGGTCGACTCGATACTGTACATGGGCAAAGTGAGGTCTGGGGTTCGAACTCTAGGCCCCGCATTTGTGACAGCAGAAAGGTGAAACCGTTTCACCAGTGTTGAACCCAGATTATACATTGAAGAGGGGTTTGCTATTCGTGGTATACAAGGGTGATCGCAAATCTGAAGGCAGATCCGGGTTCAACACCGGATTATACATTGCAGAGGGCTTTGCTGTTCGTGGAATATATACAAGGGTGTGCAAAGACTTTGCATGCCACAAGAATTGAGGGTGAATGTGCTCGGCCAATGGTACAACATCCAAGGGCATTTCGGTTCCAAGAAGACCTTAATGAGGTTATCTGAGCGTTTCTATTGGCCTTCCATGAGGAATGATGCAGCGGAATACGTAAATAGTTGTGCTGTTTGCCAACGAACAAAAACCAGAAGTCATCAACCATATGGACTTCTGCAACTGTTGCCTATACCGAGAGGGCTTGGGCAGTCAATCTCCATGGACTTCATGGGTGGGGGACGTGAGGCAACTTCGAAAGGCCACTTCCGGACCTTCACCGGTGGCAAAGGATAGAAACGACATGCTCTTCATCATTGTTGATTGGTTTCCCCATGAGCAGTGTGTTGGAGGCAACACAGACCATTATGCAAGCATGTTATTCCGAGCTTGCAGTCATAAATGCATAGAGAAATCCACGCACCTCATGTTTTATGCCACCAACCCTGACTTGGGACAAAAAACTGGTATGTCAGTCAGGAAAAAAGAAAAATAGAAGAAGAACATCTCAAGCACTAAGTACTGTTAAAGTGTGGGACGTTTGTTATAATAAGCCCTTTTCTGCTGCCAAGTTGCGATAAAGGTGTGGGACGTTTGTTATAATGACCCTGAAAAAAACCTGCCCTGAAAATTTAGGGCTTTGTTAACCAGAGAGGTGCGCTTCGGAGCGCTCGCGCCGTACCGGTTAGCACGGTCCGCTAACGCTCGCGATTTTCGCCTGTCCCGCGTGCGAACCAGCGCGAAAGCATCGCGCACGTCTTCCACTTCGAACGTTCAATTCTGGGCGGGAAAGAGAGAGGAGAGGCAAGAAACCACACACGCCAGGTCACGCCACACCTTCGGGCGTGGCTACCTCGATCAAGCAAAGGAAGGGAAGAGGAGGGGAAGAAGGACGGGAGGGAGTGAGGAAACAAGCCACAGCTAAACAACGGAAAGGACAAGGGCGGACAATGATGGGTAAGGAAGGACGATGAAACAACACTGAAGTGCGGAAAGAAAAGGGAAAAGGAAGGAAAGGGACAAGGAAAGAAATGTCCTATAAGGGCTAGGGAACAGGCGACCACGACGCAATAAGTGAAGAGTAAAGAAAGAGGCAAGGGAAGGGACGGAGTAAAGAAAGAAGAATTGAAGAGGATCGAAGAGGTCACAAGACGGGGTTTATTTTTTCAAGCCCCACACAGCATCAGCGAGTGACAACCGATGCGGAGACACACCGCAGCATCACATAAGGTCAGACAGACTCCTTTCTAATGTGGTAAGTCTAGCCACTCATAAATACTACGATCTCAGCGGGCGCGAACCTCAGCGAAAGGAGGACAGAAGACCACACTTTGGCTTTCACCAGGGAGCACAAGACCTTTATCGGGAAGGATTCCGAGAAACCATCATTCTCAACTTCCGAATATAGAATAGAGGAACATGGGTATTTGTGGGTAACTTCCGAAGTCCAACCCTTTATCGAGTAGCCAGACAGTATAAGACAGACGGACGAGACAAACAGAATTACAGATTTCGTCCAACACCGTCGGCTCCGGTACCACGGGTGGAAGAAAGGGCTCGAATGCAGATCCCGGCGTTGGCAAAGAAGACTAGATAGAGAGGCACAAAAACCTATTTGGAGCGCACCCTAGTCGTCGCCCGAACTCGTAGTATCAACACACGCACCAACCTCCCGCCACACACACACTGACCACTACACCCTACTCACCCCCCACTGCGCTAGCATAACCCTCATGCTGAGAGTACTCTCCCCACGGCACGACTTATCCCACATCGCCACACACCCCATTATTACCAGTCCACACAACACTTCTCAGCACCAAACTAAAGCAAGCATAGGAAGGGAGTAGGCTCTACCCACCGAAATAAGAAGAAGAATAACTCGAACCCTACCACCCAGAATAACCCAACAGTAATATTCTTTCACTCCCACCCCTCCTGAACGACACTTACACCCAACACCACCACCTAAAGCCCAATATCACTTCAAGCCCTCCCTACAGAGCTACCCCCCACCCCCCGCCGAGTGCACAGTCACACCGACCGTTTAACATACGATATACTGACCACCCTCCAACCAAGCGAGGAAACACAATACCATGAGAGAAACAAACAACAAGTAGCCTAACTCATTGATCCCCACATTGCAGACTCCCACACAACTCTCATCCCCAAGCCAAGTGATTGTCTTGGTAATTATTTAGAGTAAAATTCAGTAAATTGATATATTATTTATTGTCATTCTTTATTGGTGTAATTATAATTAATTAATAATTATCTAATTATTAATTATTATTTTATTCACGCCACTAGCACCACATAGCAATTCAGAGGAAATCCTCTGGCTCAATACTCGAATCTATCTGATTCTAGAACATTTCTCCCCTGCCGGTAAGCAGCTGATCATCCCCGATAGAGAAAGAGAAGATCATCTTCCGATCTCTGTACGATCCCCAAGAAGGGATGCTGAACGCGGGCCACATTTCTGAAGATTAAATCGGATAAACTATACACAGATTCTCTCCACGCAAGACACACCGGAAAGCAGGATCACAGGACTGCAACCACGCAAATTGAAGCACCAACACAACATGGCGATCTCGTACGCTGAGACATTAAAGAAAGAGTCCAAGCAACAGAAGCCAACAAATCCCGCAAACCCGGATAAAGAGCTCACTCCAGGAGGACATTCACATGACCAGGCTCAAGCTCCACGGGGATCACAAGCGCCACCTTCAGGCAACTCACAAAAAGACTCAAAATCTTCAACCTCCGAAGTGGCCTCGAGGTCCCTGGCCCAAAAGGCAATGGATTTTCTCATCGCAAGCAGATCAAATCCAAAGTGAATCTTATCAAACAGGCGATCCCCTCAGACGAAGGAGAAGGAGAAAAGCAGGTAGAGATTTGGGAATATCCGGAAGAAGATGAGTCCAACTGTGAAGAGGTGTTTAACAAGCACGCAGTCTTGTTTAATTTCCCACAGAAGTGCGCAGACATGTCCCCGAATGAAAAATGTTCTTGGGTCCAGGACATCCTCCGATCCCTCAAGGAAATTCCAGGCACGGAACCAGACATCACATACCATAAACGAGCGCGCAACACAGTCATGATTGTCGCCCCGGATAAAGCCTACGCACGCTACCTAATCTCCTTAAACAGTCTCAAATGCAAAAGGGGAGTAGTCACATTTACAAACTGGAAACCCAGACGAGCTCCGCAGCCCAATGCCTCAAGACACAGATAGAACATGCTGCGAAACCACTTCTGGATTCAGTTCGATAACATCGCGGAGGGTTTGCACAGCTTCGTGGAGCACAAGCTGGCGAAAGCATATCCAAACAACCCAGTCATCGAATGGCTGGCTTCAGGCCCTGAATTCCTAGCTCCCAATCATGACTCCAGAATCGCTTGTCTGGAAGTCCCGTCAGGCATCTCCCTACAGTTTCCAAATACCTGACTATTCCAAAAATCCAATGGTCAGAAGTTGACAGTCTTCCTCTCCACCAAAACCAACCCAAGATGCTTCAAGTGTAGAGGAAAGGGTCACCTGGACACCGACAGGAGTTGTCCGCTCAACAGGGACAGAGCAGGGAAACCAGGACAGATCCAAGCTAACCTGGTCGAATGTGAAGCAATCTCAGGTCTGTGGTTCGTCGACGACCCCACCTACCATGGATGGGTCTTCGCAACAGGTTGGATGACCCAAAATGGGTATGGACACTACAGGGTGAACCATCAGTCCATCCCGATGTATACCCACCACACGGCAGCCAATGGCAAACAAAGGGGGCGAGGAAAATCGAAGACAGGGAAGGAGGTTACCTAAAAAAGCAAATCCTGGACTCGCAAGGGATTATGGAAGACGAGCACAGGAAAGACACCTTGCAGGAATTAATCAAAACAGGCAGCTCAACTGAGAAAGCCTATTTTGAGAATATGCATGCACGAGACAAGATCCTACAAGCAACCAATACGCATAATACCCAACAGATTACCAAGGAATCGCAGAAACCTCAAGGGGACAGCTCATCCAATGGTACACACAAAAGGCTCAAAAGAAAAGCCAACCAATCTCCATCCAACTCGCCTGCCCACAGCACAGCACAGGGCAAAAGCACCAAACTCGAGGGTCTCGACACAACAACGGAGGAGATGGAAGCAGACTTTGACAAGACACAGGAAGACCAGGAAGAAGAAGAGGGAGGAAATGCGGACAGCAAAGGGAGGAAACATAGAGGAACCCAGGGAGGCCACAACGAAGAAGGAGAAGAAATGATGAAGGAAGGAGATGAGGAAGGCACAGCAGGAGGAAGAGGTGAACAGGGAGAAGGAAAAGAGAATGGGGAAGAAGACGGGACTATGGCAGATGACAACATAGCACAGGATTCTTCAGAGGAAGATGCACACATGGGAAGAGATCAGGATGCACCTGAAGGAACAAGTGAGGAAGATCAGGAAGACACCCACAGTTGGCTCGCAGAATACGTCAAGGGACTGGAAAGAGAAAGGGAAGTAGAATTCGAAATCAAAGTTGCACACAAAAAACACATCTGCAACCTACAAAACTTCAACCCGACACAGCAAACACTGAGCAATCTGTTCCCCACAGACAATCAATACGAAATCCTAGAATGAGAACAGGAATTGTCAGAATTCTTTGCTGCACGGTACGGCGCCAAACTGGCAGATGCAGGCAATCAAGGAAACCAAACACTGAACAGCCTCATCTGGCCCAAGTCCTACATTAACGCAGACTCCCAAAAACCGAACAAAAAACGCAGAGGAGGAAGAGGAAAAGGGCAACCCACCCAGACAGCAAGCGCACAGAACCAAGAACCAGAAGAAGACGGAGAGGACAGACCCTCGGACGAGAAGGAGGATCTCGACAGGCAAAAGGAGATCCTCAAAGCACAAATCACTGTGCTGAGGGATCAAAACAGGGAAACAACCGAAATGACAATCAATCTGCAAAAATTGGCAGCAAGACAAAATGTAGAAACATTCACAGCCAGCACCGAAAGTAACTAGCGCCAGCGCCGACGGATAGCGCTACCGGAAAGCTGCACTAATTCACGCCAGCTACCGGCCCGACCCCGCCGGGCTCTCGCCCGCGGGCACCCGCCCAGCACCCACGCACCAGCCGATTCCCGCCCATCGATCCTGCGCCCGGCCGAGCTGCGCGCCGGGTTTTCGAACGCGACAACACGAACTCACCTCGCCGCCATCGCCCAACGTCGACGGCCATCGCCGAGATGGAACTGACAGCCACCGAGGATCCTGCCATCAGCACCCCACGCACGTGGGAAGGGAGACCAGAAGCATCAAGGAGCACACGGACTGATCGGGACGTGACTCATCCGAGACAGCCAGCGCGCAGAAGACGCGCCTCTGCGAACCCCGATTGGAATAGCATTCGATTCTCGAGACCAGCGGCAGCAGCCGCCCTTCCTCTTGCCAAGCAGGAGGGACAACCCTCCTCCCACCATCGCCACGTGAATCCACCTTCTTCATTTTTGGGCATCCGGACATAAGCCGGCGAAGAGCCCATTCGACGGTCGAAACARAATCTGCGTGGGAAGAGCTCACTCGCATCCCACCTCGACAGCAAACTACGTGGAGAGTCATTGTCGGAGGAGGACAATCAGTCAACCAGTTAACTACGTGGAGAACGCCTACGTGGAGAGCCTTTGTCGAAGGAGGATCGTCAGCAAGCTACGCGCCCACCTCGCCAGCAGTAGCCACAGCTTCACAGACAACAACGGACCAAAGCCGCACGTCGCCAACCAAGCGCCCAGCTTGGAGTGAAGACTGGCGAAATCTACTAACCCTCCGCCCATTCTCACCCCGCCC
>BFEA01000354.1:1468437-1478891 GCA_003427395.1 Chara braunii | reverse complement strand
TTTAGATTTTCCCCACAACAGCCCCAATTCCACCCAGGTGAATAGATTCAGAATCAAAGCAGTCTTTGTCCTTTTTTTTTTTTTTTTTTTAAAGCATGCTTCATTATATATAGAGCAAAAGGAGGCCGGGAATCCCTCCACATCTCAACCCGGAAGACTGGGGCCATTACCCAGATTGGGCCCATACTGGAAACCGGGTCCAGTTTCCCTTTCCCCTGCCAAGCTACATGCTATTCCTGAACAAGGAGGAAACTGGATTAACAAAAACAAATAGCAATAAAATGAAATGGAAGCACTGAAAAAAACAAAACTGGATTACCGAAAACAATTAGTAGTAGAGGAAAAGCTCTATCTAACGCCCTGTTTACCCCTTTGAATAGCCACTAAACCCTCCTCTGGCCCATGCCATAAACCCTAAACCCTACTGTTGCTACTCCTCGTTCACTTTGCTACGCTGTTCTTTTTCCTATTGCAGCGACCACAAAAAAATGCACAATTGATCTCTGCCAGAATAGCGGTGTCGGTGCAAATACCCTTGCAAGGGTATCCGCCCTGGTTTTTGCAAACAACAAGAAATAAGTTTGGTTTAAAGTTTAGGTATACCGCGCGAGGCGCAGCTGTGTCTGTGATTTACGTTGACTGGATGGTTGACTAGAGCAGAGAGTGTGTGGGCGCGCAGACTTAAGGCGCGCGTGATTTCTTTCGCTTTTGATGATTGTGCGAACTGGCGTTGATCGCCTGCCACCTCTTTTTGTTCTGACTAAACTAGGATTAAAGAGATTTTGTCTTTTGATTGATGCGCTTACCGGTGACTCGTGCGTACGTATGGAGGACGACATCGACAACAATGTGCGGTTGAAGGCGTTTTGGTGAATCTGCACGTCCCACAGTATCTATTTACGTAGGGGTTAGTCGATGATAGACTCAGTCTTGGGCCTAGTACTATTGGTTACAGCGTCGGACCTTCATCAAAGAGATTCAGGGATCGAGATCAAGCGGCAACGACGTAGGAATATCAGAATAGCGCGGAGGGACCGAGGGGTTGAGGGCCCGGTGGGGCTATCCCCCTTGGTTTTGCCGTCGACGGTGACAGAACGATGTTAGTGGTTTCTTTTTCCCCCGTTCGCCATATTCTGACGATTAAAAAGTTATAAATATTTTTATTATTTTTGTACTATTATTATTTTGCATCGATACTCCTTGACTCAGATGTGACGCCGAAATTTGGAGGCCGTCGCGACGGTCAAGGGCCTAGAGCACACGCCTCCTTCTCGTTGACTTATAAGATCTTTGTGTGTTCGGGATGCTGGCCAAATTCACCTATTCCGCCGTCTTGAAATGTGGACCGAGGAGTTCAACGTGCATGCGAGTCAGAGAGAGGGAACAACCCACGAGGCGGAAAAGAAACCTGGGTGGTGCGGGCCTTTGCATGTGTACCGCCCGCCAGCCGTGAATCAGCCGCGAAAGTTTTGAGTATGTGCATGCCTGCCGGGACCCAAGAGAGGGGTGAGCAATGCTCGGAAGGAGTGGTCCAGGGTGCTGGGGGAAGGCTGCTGCAGCAGCCCACCCGTGGAGCCCTTCTCCTCTTCAGTCTTCAAAGCTCTCATTTGAATATCTGATACTACCACCGAAAGTCGCGCCGTCCCAGTCCGCCAGAGCCCATTCTAGGCTTTGCAGTAGGTCGCGCCGTGACAAGCTGTATGTGTGGGAATGAGCTGTTAGGGGGCCCAAAGGAGTGGAGAGCTCCGCCTGAGCAGAGCAGCTTGGAGAGAGGTCGTAGCAAAGCCAGCAGCGATGCTACGTGCGAAACGGTCATCGGACCTGGGTTGCAAAGTCGGAAGGGGAAAACCGAACTGACCGGCAACCGGTTCCTTCCGAAGTCTCCCTGGGGATAGCTGGCGCGGCCGAGCAGACTATCAGTCACTACGAAGTGGACTGTCGCGGGATCCGCTATCGTTGGAGGCTGCGAAAGAGAGGGTTGAACCTGACCGTCGTGCTGTGTCAGGTGCAAACGGAGAAAGGGAAGGCACTGCGGTAGAAGAAAGAGGGCATGCGCTGAAGCTTTGGAAGGGAGACTGGCGGGAGGGAGGTGAGGAAAAAGGAGGCTGAATCTAGCCACGAAGCCGCATGGGATGCATGCAGGCGGACATGGCGAAGGGAGGAAGTAGCTATGGCAGGGGGTAAAAATTGTAGCCCGCCCGTTCCTTGATGGAATCGGGCGGGGAAAGATACATTGAGAGACTACGCGTACAGGATCGGGTGCAGCGCCTGAGTAGACCGGTAGCATCTACTCTGGCCAACAAAGAGCGCATGTTGGTGGAGGACTACGTCAAGGACGTGGTCTGCACTTTCTCCTATGCAGGAGGGGAACTGAATCATAAGATTTCGTTCCTGGTTAGTGACGACCTACCATTTGACATGTTGTTAGGTATGTACTACCTCGAGGTTGCAAAGCCCCAGTTCAACTGGGACAAGAAAGTGTTGAAGCACGAGTTGCCTAATCGGACGACTGTCAAACTAGCTAACTATAAAGCTAGTAGGTAAATTGACTCCTATGGGTGTTTGTGCGGATCGGCCTTGTCTATAGTTATTATAAACAAAACCAAGAGGAGGGTATGTATCTGGTTTTTGTCTCTGAGAAAGGGGAGGTCGTTAAATCACCCCCAAAGATGGAAAGTGTCGTCGCTAAGTACCTTGATCTGTTTGAGGAGCCTTCAGGTGTCGTAGACAAGGAGGTTATCCATGCCATAGAGATCATCCCTGGGAGCAAGATACCCAAAGGGTGAATCTATAGTATGGTTCCGACCGAGTTGGTCGAGCTCCGTCGGCAACTGAAAGAGCTCACAGAAAAAGGTTGGATACGGCCTAGCATCTCCCCCTTCGGTTCCCGAGTTCTATTCGTACCGAAGAAGGGGGGATCGCTAAGGATGTGCATTGATTATAGGGGCCTCAATGCCATCACCGTTAAGAACGCAGAGCCCCCACCGCGCACTGATGACCTATTGGATAGGGTGCAAGGATGTAAGTACTTTACCAAGATAGACTTGAAATCCGGCTACCATCAAATTGCCATTAGGCCGGAAGATCAGCACAAAATCGCATTTCAGACCAGGTACGGTCTGTACGAGTTTGTGGTGATGTCCTTCGGCCTTTGCAATGCGCCGGGTACATTCCAGCACGTCATGAAGAGGATCTTTCATGACTACTTGGATAAGTTTATTGTTGTGTACCTCGACGACATTCTTATCTTCAGTAGGACTGTGGAGGAGCATGATCACCATGTAGACAAAAAATTTTCTCTCCTCCGGCAGCACAAGTATAAGACAAATTTAGAGAAATACGAGTTTGGTCGCACTAAAATCTTGTATTTGGGTCATAAGGTATTCGCGGAAGGGATTAGGCCTGAAGATGTAAAGGTGGCTAGCATTAGAGACTGACCACGCCCCCAGTCTGTGACTGAGGTCAGATCATTCTTGGGAATGTGTGGTTATTACCGCAATTTCATACAAAACTATAGCACAATCGCATTTCCCTTGACTGATCTAACGCGTCTTGACACTCCACGGGAATGGACAGACGAATGTGAGGCTGCCTTCAAGAGACTGAAGCAATCCCTTACAGATCATGAGGTTCTCATGGTCCCCGATCCGCAAAGGTCATTTGTAGTGACCACCGACGCAGTGTTAGCTCAGCCAGAAGGGAAGAAGTTAAGGCCGATCGAGTACATGAGCAAGAAGATGTCATCGAAAAAGTTGGGGAAGTCGACCTACGAAAGGGAACTCTATGCCCTCTGTAAGGCACTTGTTCACTGGAGGCACTATCTGTTGGGAATGTTCTTCTACTTGAGGACAGACCATCAGACACTCAAGTGGACCAAGACACAACCGGTTCTCTGTGATGCACTCAAACGTTGGATTGAAGTCATAGATCAATATGACTTCAAGCTAGACTATGTGAAAGGAGATTATAACAAGCTTGCCGATGGATGTCACGTAGGGCAGACTACCTGGGTGCGCTAATCACAAAGTTTGGCTTATCTGACGATGTATCTCAATCCTTGGTGGAAGCTTACAAGGAAGACCATGTCACGATGGGCATCATCTGCGAACTTGAGGCCAAAGATAAGGCCACCTCTGATGAGTTTGTGATGGTGGATGGGCTGCTCTTTCTTGAAAAGGCTGGGTTCAAACGGTTAGCAGTTTCATCTAGGGAAGCTTTGTGTGGTTTATTTTTATGAGAACGTCATGCGGCAACAGGGCATTTTGGCTACAAGAAAAGATAAGGCCACCTCTGATGAGTCTGTGATGGTGGATGGGCTGCTCTTTCTTGAAAAGGTTGGGTTCAAACGGTTAGCAGTTCCATCTAGGGAAGCTTTGTGTGGTTTATTTTTAGGAGAACGTCATGGGGCAACAGGGCATTTTGGCTACAAGAAGACTTCTGCTAACTTAGAACACCGATTTTGGTAGGCTAACATGCTTGACGATGTCAAGAAATACGTGCAGACTTGCCAAGTCTGTCAGCGGAACAAGCCGCTGACTCAAGCACCATTTGGGTTATTGAAGCCTCTTCCCATTTCTGCTGGTCCGGGACAGCGTTTCCATGGATTTCATTGATACCGTCATAACCAGCAAGAATGGTAAAAGGCATATCTTCGTCATAGTGGATAGGTTCACTAAGTACGCAAGACTAATTGCCATGTCGGAGACTGCCAGGACTGAGCACGTCATCAAGTTATTCATGGATAACTGGGTGCGTGATTTTGGACTGCCCAAGACCATTGTTAGTGACAGAGATGTCCGGTTTACCAGTAAGCTGTGGAAGAAGGCCTCTGAACAGATGGGCAGCCAGCTTCAAATGACTTCTGGGAATCATCCCGAAGCCAATGGGCAGGCTGAACAGATGAACCGTGTGGTGCAGCATCTGCTTAGGCATTATATCAAGCCCAGCCAGGATGACTGGGATGAGAAGTTACCTCTCATCGCTAATCTGTACAACAATGTTGTACATAGCACCATCGGCGTCAGTCCTAATCAGCTACATCTGGGGTGGAGGCCCATATCTGCTCTAGACTTCCTCCTGGCTGAAAACCGAACTGCTGCAACTCCTGGAACCATCGAGTTGAGAAGTTGTTGCAGCAGACTGTCGAACACATCAAGAAATCTCAAGAACCAATGATTGCTTATGAGAATAAGCATCATCGACAATCCACATTTCAAGTAGGGGAACGTGTCTGGATCAAGGCTGGTGAGTTTGGACAGGAGTAATGCCTCAATATTTCGGTCCCTGGGAAGTCTTGGATATTGTGGGTAGTGAAGAGGATGGTCCCTCGTACGTAATTCGTATCCCTGGTCACCTACACACTTACCCTGTGTTTCATGCCTCAAAGCTTGCACCTTTCGCTGAGACAGAACAGTTCCCATCAAGGAGATCTATACTGCCCCCAACCGTGAATGCTCACGTGGACGTCGACGATATCCTGGAGCACAGAAACATGCATGTTCCCAAACCAACTGGCAGGGGTGGACCGACTAAACCTGTGAGACAGTACAAAGTACGGTTCAGGCATCATACTGATCCTAAGGAAGATCGATGGTTTACAAAGGAGGAACTTGTCAAGACAGCTCCTCAGATTGTGGCCGAGTATGAAAGAAAATTGAAGGGGAAGGCACCAGCACAAAGCATCTCAGCGGACTTTCGAAGCTAAGGCGGATGGATGCAAGGAATGAGCCCTCACGGGACCCTTATCAGACATGCACATGTTCTGGGCAGAGGCCCCCAGCAAGCCAACTGCCTGCCCTAAGTGAAGGCGGGCCTGAATATTCACCAGAGGCCAAAATTCGAAATTTTTCATACGTGGGTGCTCAGGCTGTTGCAGCCCCCCAGTTGGTTGAATGGACGCGTGAGCCTCCCTAAGATGCGTCGAACAGTTTGGCCCAGGCCGTGGCAGTTGCGCCTGGGCACATACACAATGCAGGGCAGATACATCACGAAGAGGCCACAGGCCTACACAAAAGCAGCATTGTCGACGTACATACCCCGGGTCCTGTGCCAATGCAGCAAACGGCCCAAGTCCGAAGACTCAGGCCGTGCACGAAGTGGCCACAGGCCCAGGCCCTCAACTGTAGCATTGGCCCTGGGCGCAGGTACCGGGGCCTGACCGGAGGCTACTGGAAGCTTACCAGCCAGGCCACACGCAGCCAAGCAGGGGCTGCCACTTCCATATAGGAAGGAGGGCAGCCAGGGGCAGGCATTCTGGCCCACGCAGGCAATGCGGTCACACTGCTGTGCTGCTCCGTTAGAGGCTGCATGCTGCGTTGCGCCCAGGGCGCTAGCGGGGCGCACGAGAGGTGAGAGGGGCGCTTCTGGGCAGCGGAGCGCTAGCAGCCATAGCCGGGCTGCAGGTCGCTAGGGAGTAAGAGGGCGATCACCGGTCTTCAGGAAGGAGGCGAGCGTGGGTGGACAGGGTCTGATGAGGGGAGACGAGATACGTACCTGGTACGTGAGAGAGGTCGGCTATGGTGTTGACGTCATGTACATTGGTCTTCGACAGTCGAAGTGAGCCTTTTGCGAGAATGCTGATGTAGGTAGGATAGGCGAGTAGTGTAGGCTGGGCGCTGGGCGCCAGACAGAGAGGAGCAACTTTGGATACTGTGTTGGTGTGGCCTGAGGGCTTGAACATTGGCTCATCACTTCATTGTATTACTCTCATTTGGATGGAATATCGGTGCATGTGTGCTCTCTGCTTGTACACGACTACTTGAACATCTGTGTGATTTTGCAACTTGGCTTTCTGTATATCGCTCCCACTCATATTCCTTGCAATGCCTTCTCATGAGAATGAATGACTTTCCAAACGGGTGTTCTTAGAGTGATGATGAGTGAGAAAATTGCACATATTCTTTGAACACATCGGGTGCATTTGTTCTTAAAGTTAAACTTGGCATAGACCCTGCATGTGAGGGGGTGTGTTGCTTCATCACAATGTCCTTGGTGTTATAGGCGAAGGTCGGCCTACACCACAGGCAATCTCCTCTTGCACGTTAGACCAGCGGCACGACTAGCTATCATCTCTCGACGACGGAGTAGGGTAGGGGGAGTGCCGTGTGGGTACGGAAACTCTCAACAGCCAATGATAGATCCTGTTGTTTGTTACCCACGGGACGCCGTGCCGAATGTGCTGTGAGGGGTTTATGGTGCCAAGATCATATTGTACTAAGTCTGTGCCGTGCGGAACCTGAGAAGACGAATATTGAAAAGACGTGCACATTCGTGCGGTATCACGAGGTAGAGAAAGGGGCTAAGAGGGGGAGGTGTTGGACGCCCTAGCCGACTGTTCACCTCCAAGGCGTGGGAGATCAGTTTCCGGTGGCCTTGGTTACGAGCAGGTTCGCAAAGGTGTTCACCATTGCTTACACTACAGCGACGAATGAGCAAATGCCCTCGGCCTTACCATTGCTTGCACTACAGCCACGAATGAGAAAACGCCCTCGGTCTTACCATTGTTTACACTACAGGGATGAATGAGCGAACACCCTCGGCCTATGTACCTCTATCGCAACAAGTAAAAGCTGTTGCACGTGCATCGGTAGCTGGGTGGGGATATGCCCCCAAGGGTGGTGACACTTGGGTATCGGAACCTTGCCCGGTCGGCCCTATCCTATCATAGGGCTAGGCGTGACGTGAGCTGGTGCATGCCGTCGGAGTGCTGAGCTGTTTAAACAATCACTATGTTTCCCAGCCATTTTGCAGGAATGCACTGCGCATGCAGGCGCATCGTGCCGGATGTACCGGGGTGCCGTTTCGCCCGAAATCCGTCAAGGCAAATCGGGCCACTCATGCTACCCGTTTTGCCTCGATGGATTTCGGGCGAAACGCCACCTCGGAACATCCCGCCCAATGCGCCTGCATGCATGGTATGTTTCTGCAAAATGGCTGGGAAACGTGCTGGTGGTCCAAGTGCACTCTGCACACTTAGCACTCCTGCATGACACAACCGGGGGGGCTTTTCTCTGAGGAGGGAGCCGATGTGCTTGACATCATCGGACTAAACACACAAAAGTGTCAGAACCCCACACACTCAGCCACAAGCACGCACACACGGGCATTCAGATGCCCAGACACACAGCACGCTGACTCAGACAACAGAAGTCTAGCAAGAACCCAGAACAACAGCAAGAGCGCAGAAAAGCATAGGATTCACAGTCTGCAATTTCCAGGTTATTACACCCATCTGCGGCCACTACTTTGCCAGGTTCCTAAAGGATCCGCAGAGGCAAGCTAACTTCAAAGCATATGTGCAATTTTGGAGGGCTTTTTTAACAGCAAAACTGGAATCCAAGCTGCAGACTGACAGGTCACTGCAACCAAAGGGATTGCATCTGTTTGAAAAGCCTCTGAATGGGACTTCAACAGGAAAAAGAACATTATCCTGATCATGAGAATAGCTCGAAAACATGAAAGGGAACAGCCTGCAAAGCAAATGCTGGACTTACAGGAATGAAGAACTCCGCCATAGGCTCAAATGCAAATCGCAACTCCTTGGCTAGAAAATTTAGCAGCTGACATGTCTATTCAGGTGTCACACCAACGATTGATGGAGTTAGCCACAGTCTACATGACAGCCACACACACAAGCAATTTTACAGAGTACCACTGTCTGCATCCATGCAGCCCGAAGCAAATTTACAGAGTACCACAACAAAGCAAATGAACGATGATTCTTAATTTCTTATCCATCTAGCCTAAGCAAGGCCACAAAAAAGGCCATCAAACAAGGAGTTCGTGAACATGACAGCCACACACTTGTTATGCTCCTCGCCATCTTGAAGTGCAATAACTCGAAGAAAGACAATGCCGTTCAATTGCAACTGAAATGAAAGAACGTGGAAAGAGAAATAGATGCAAAGAATACGAGCGAGAGCGATTGACAGAAATCCAAGTTGCAAAATCACGAAGTAGCCCAGATAGTCATGTACCAAGCAGAGAGCACAATGCACCAAGATACCGTCCAAATAAGAGCAATACAATGAACTCATATGTCAATGTCGCCACTCTCTGGTCGCACCAACACAGTATCCAACGCCGCTCCTATTGTCTGGCGCTCAGCGCCCCGCCTACTCTACTCAGCTACCTACACCTATCTACGTTCCTGCGACGAGATCACATCGAAGTTGAAGACCAACGTACATGACATCATCACCAATGCCGACCGCCAGCATACATCAAACACGTTCTCTCTCGTCCCCTCATCACCCCTTGTCCCCCTCTGCATGCACCTCCTACCCGAAGACCACCACCGACGTCACCTGCATCCGCACGTGCTGCCCGGCTATGGTGGCCGTGCGCCCACTGCCACCGCAGTGCCCTCTCACCTCTCGGCGCCCCAGCCTGCCAGCGCTAAGCAGCGCTTCATCAGACAACGCAGCAGCGTGGCCGCATTGCCTTGGCAAGCCAGAATGCCGTCCCCAGGGGCCACACACTTTTCTTTATGGAAATGTGCCCGCTGCTGGCTAGCCTGGCCAGGCGTGTGGGGGCCCAGTAGCTTCAGTCTGGCCCCAAGTGTCTGCGCCCAGGCCCAGTTTCAGGTACTGGCCTGGGCCTCGTGCAGTTAGGCACGTTCAGGCAGCCACCCAGCCTCCAGGTGTTTGCATCATTCTCATTGGCTTGTGGTGCATGTGTGACGACAATGCTGCTTTCTCATTGGCCCGCAGCCAGTCTGTGATGTGTCAGCATCACACAGTATGTACCCAGGGCACAACCACCGGAGCCCTGGGCTAAACCTACAGCGCAGCCCTTTCTTCTGGAAGGGGCTTGAAGGCTCAAGTTGCTCTGTAACCAACTGGCGTGCTGCAACTGTCTGATACCCCACATATGAAAAATGTTGAAAGGAGGCCTCACGTGGATATTCAGGCCCGCCTTCACTTAGGGCGGGCACGAGGTTGCTGGGGGCCGCAGCCCAGAACACTTGCATGTCTGATAAGGGCCCCGCGAGGGCTCAATCCTCGCATTCTATCCCCCTTAGCTTCAGAAATCCGCTGAGATGCTTCCACGCAGGTGCTTTCCCCTTCAGTCTTCGTTCCTACTCAGCCACGATCTGAGCTGCTGTTTTGACGAGCTCCTCTCTTGTGAACCAACAACCTTCCTTTGGATCCGTATGATGCCTGAATCTGACCCGGTACTCCCTCATAGGTTTGGGCCGTCTTCCCCTGCCCAAAGGCTTGGGAACAGGCATGTCTTTATGTTCCAAAATGTCGTTGACGTCCACATGGCCAGCCATGGCTGGGGCCAGCATTGACCTTGATGGGAACAGATCTGTCTCAACGAAAGGTGCAAGTTTGGAAGCGTGAAAGACAGGGTAAGTGAACAGGCATGTCTCTATGTTCCAAAATGTCGTTGACGTCCACATGGCCAGCCATGGCTGGGGCCAGCATTGACCTTGATGGGAACAGATCTGT
>BFEA01000354.1:1425184-1444211 GCA_003427395.1 Chara braunii | reverse complement strand
GAAATGTGCGAAATGAGAATGAACTTACCGCTACAGCATTGCCAGATGCACCCACCAGGGCCACCACAGTTTTGTCTTTTGCACATTTCGAGAGTGGTATGGCTACGCCCAAAAGCAGTGCCGCGTACCTGACAAAGAAAAACAAAAACAAAAAAAAACGGCAAAACAACAATTCAACTATCGAACGACTCCCCTTGCAAGATATTGGCGTTCATCTATGGTCCTTGCCCCACCGCCTGTGTGGGCGGCCTCACCAGATTCGTTCTCAAAGTGTAACAATTCGTTAAAATGCACCTGCGGCCGCTCCCTGCCCGCCGGTCTGGTTCATCCTACCACTGTTGTGCATTTTCGACCCCTTGGCACGGCGCGCAGCTCGCCATCGGCCAGCCCCCACGGCTGATACACCTTAAGGGGTAGGATATGTCGCTTGACAGTCTTGCTGGTCACGAGAGTGTCCATGAAATCCATGGAAACACTTTGTCCCCGACCCGCAGGAATGGGCAAGGGCTTGAGTAACTCAAGTGGAGCGAGAGTTCGTGGGTTGTCTCGCTGACAGATTTAACAAGTCAAGACGTACTTCTTTGCACCGTCTAGCATGCTAGGCCACCAAAAACGCTGAACTAAATTTGCACTAGTCTTCTTGTAGCCGAAATGCCCAGTTGTGTCATGACACTCACCCAAAAATAAACTACGCAAAAGCTCACCAGACGGCACACACAATCTTTTGAACCCTACCTTTTCAAGGAAGAGTAATCCATCCACCATCACAAACTTGTCAGATGTCGCTTTGTCTTTCGCATCTAGTTCGCATATAATGTCCATCATGAGGGGATCTTCCTTGTAGGCATCCACCATCGATCGAGTAACTTTCATCAGATAGGCCGAACTCAGTAATCAGCGCACCTAGGTAGTCTGCCCTACGTGAAAGCGCATCAGCAACCATGTTGTACTCTCCGTTCATGTAATCTAGCTTGAAGTCATATTGATCAATGACTTCAATCCAACGTTTGAGTGCATCGAAGAGAACATGCTGCGTCTTAATCCCCTCGAGTGTTTGCTGGTCCATCCTCCTCAAGTATAAGAACCTACCAAGCAGCTAATGTCTCCTGTGGACGAGTTTTGTAAAGGGCGTAGAGTTCCCTTCCATAGGTGGATTTCGCCAACTTGGCATCTTCTTACTCATGTACTCGATTCGCCTTAACTTCTTCCCTTCCTGTTGGGCCAACATTGCACCTATGTCGTATTGACTTGCGTCAGTGGTCACGACAAATGGCCTCTCTGGATCGGGGACTATGAAAATCTCATGATGTGTGAGAGCATACTTCAACCTTTTGAAGGCTGCCTCACATTGGTCTGTACATTGGTCTGTCCCTTCCCCTGGTGTGTCAAGGTGTGTAAGATCAGTCGAAGGGGCGGCCACCTTGCCACAATTCTTCACAAAGTTGCGATAGTAGCCCGTCATCCTTAAGAAAGATCTAACCTCGATCACAGACTGAGGCCGTGGCCTGTCACAAATGCTAGACACCTTCGCATCTTCGGGCCTCATCCCTTCCGAAGATATTTCATGACCCAAGTACAAGATTTTAGTGCGTTAGTGCGACCGAACTCGCATCTCTCTAAATTGATTGTATACTTGTGTTGTCGCAAGAGTGAAAGTACTGTTTCTACATGTTGGGCATACACCATTGTTCTATTGAAGATAAGAATGTCGTGGAGGTACATGACGATGAACTTATCCAAGTAGTCATGAAAGATCTTATTCATGGTGTGCTGGAATGGGCCCGACGCATTGCATAGGCCAAAAGGCATTACCACAAACTTGTACAAACCGTACCTAGACTAAAATGCGGTTTTGTTCTGATCCTCTCGTCTAATGGCAATCTAATGGTAATCACACTTAAGATCTATCTTAGTGAAGTACTTACATCCCTACACCCTATCCAAAAGGTCATCAATGCGAGGTAGAGGCTCTGCATTTTTAACAGTGATGGCATTGAGGCCTCTATAATCAATGCACATCCCTAGTGCTCCCCCCTTCTTCGGGACAAATAGAATTGGTGAGCCGAAGGGGGAGGTACTAGGCCGAATCCAACCCTTCTTTGTGAGTTCTTCCAGTTGCCGACGAAGTTCGTCCAACTCGGTCGGAGCCCTCCTATGGATTCTTCCCTTTCGTGTCTTGCTACTTGGGATGATCTCTATGGCATGTACAACCTCCCTGTCTACGATTCCTGAAGGCTCCCCAAACAGATGTGGGTACTTGGCAACGACATATTCTATCTTTGGGGCTGATTGAACGGCCTCCCCTGTCTCAGAGACGAATACTAAGTACATACCCTCCTCTTGGTTTTGTTTATAGTAATTATAGAATGCAGTTGCACACATGCACCCATAGGAGTCAACTAACCTGCTAGCTTTATACTTAGCTAGTCTAATGGTCCTCCCATCAGGCAACACATGTTTGAGCACTTTTCGGTCCTAGTCAAAATGGGGCTTAGCAACCTCGAGGTAATACATACCTGACAACATATCAAATGGCAAGTCGTCGCTAATAAGGAATGAAATCTGATGATTAAGTTCCCCTCTCCCATAGGAGAAGGTGCAGACCACATCCTTGACGTAGTCTTTGACCAGCATGCGCTCTTTGTTGGCTAGAGTAGATGTTACAAGTCTACTCAAGCGTTGCACCCCTAGGCGTAGTCTTTCAATGCAGTCACGACTTATGAAGTTCCGTGTGGAGCCCATGTCTACGAAGGCACCACACTTGCGGCCACCTACACCGACTTCCACAACGAAATGCTCCCCTCTAGGACCTCTTGACAATGCCACCCAACACGAACAAGGGTCCCTTGCCGACCACTCGATTTCTACGTCTTCTAAGGTTTCAGATACATCTAACGAACAAAGTGTCGTTTGGTCTAGATGTATTTGTGGGGTGACTAGTGAGTCAATAACTTCTGCCAACTCCTGAAGTGGTGAGGGTACGTCAACCACTTCAGCATGAGTAGAAGCAGCTATAGCTTCTATTGGCCAGATGTGTTTCCCAAGGTGGAGCTCATAGAAGCTCCTCCTAGGGCGGGAGTCCCTCCAAAACCACCTTTGGGGGTTATCTTCTGAGATTCCTTCGCATTCTTGCATCTGAACTGTTGATGGTCGTGCTCGCCACAGTTGATGCAAGCTCCTCGCAAATATCAGTCCCTCCACACGTCTTGATCTAGGCCAGCCCTTACCCAAGCCAGAGTCTTGTTTGAGTTCTGGACCTGCCCCTGACTCTTTTGTTGACTGCCCTTGCCACGGCCAGCAGCCTTACCTTTTGTCATGGCACCGAGGTTGCTACCCTCAACACTCTCCTCACTACCGAACTCAATTTCGTCCAGAAGATCAAAGATATCATCAATCTCGTTTTGATTCCCATTGGAACCAACCATCATCAATCGCCTACCTTTCTTATTCCATTCTTATGGGCTCTTCTTCTTCCTTCCGTCCGTCGCAGGTTGTTGGGCTCCTCGTAGCTTGGCCTCAAGTCTAAAGCCTTCTTGCTGAAGGAGTCTAGAGTGTGATATTCGATGCTTGCTTCGCAGACCATCAAGCTCTTGATATCTGTGGAAAGACATCTTAAGAATATGGTCAACAGATCATAGCAAACGCCAAGGATGACAATGAGTTTCTCCACGACAGAGGTGAGCTCACCCGCGGACTTGTACTTTTTAGTATCAAGTCGGGACAACGCATCAGTGGCCTGCTGGGCTTGCTGTGGATTGTGCCATCGCGTTTCAACCAGCTCCATGAAGCTCTCTAATGTATGGGTCGGAGCTCAGTCATTCATACACCTGTCGAATCCCTTGGACGCCACTAGTCCATCTAGCCATCTCTCCCTCAAGATGTGAAGCGGCAGTAATCACCTCTTCCTCGCGCAATGTCCTCTTTGCCCTTACCGACACTGAACCGTCCTCAACCAAGTGTCGAGTACCTCATCCTTCTTAGCTCCTGAGAAGGTAGGAGGTTGTTTCAGTGGAGTCTTGGGGTACCAAGGTTGTTGCGGTCCCATTTGTGGGACCGACTGCTCCATAGCGGCAGCAGCTGGACCTGAGGATGAAAAAGAAGCATTCTGTGTTGCTGCTCTTGACATACCGCATGGTCGGATGCCAAATTGAGGGACAAATGGGCCTGTCATCGCCTACAATGGAGGAGGCGATGGAAAAGCTGCCACTGGCCTGATACTAGGCCCGCCAATTGTGGAAGGGACTACTATTCCCTTCCCCTGCATGGCACTCGGTATGTGGTCAAGGGTGACCTGGATATCATCTAGTTCGCTGTCCATGTACGCATACATGCTTAGCATACTCCTCTTGAGGATCTTACTCATGTCGTCATCGTCTAACCCTTGAAATGCAGCCTTGTCTGCCCTTCTAATTTCTAACCTGACTTTTCTATGTCTAATCTTTGTTTAGCTTTCGGTAGCTTCTCTAAGTTCTTTCTCTAACCGTAAGCGGATCAGCTCCATCTGTTGGCGTTATATTGCCTCTCTGGTGTGTGAAGGTGGCGAGTTGTACTGCGAGTTGTACTGCGAGCCCGCCATCTAACTAGAAGAAGTGCTTGAACTCATCCCACTAGGCGTAGCCTGCTACCTTGTCAGCATGCCTAATGTCTGCTGACCCCAAGATGTAGCAACAGGGGTAGCCATAGCTCCAGCAGTGGCAGTTGCCCCTGTCAAAACTTGCTTGGCTGTTGCTGCTTCCCTAGCCCTTTGCAAACGTTCAGCTACTACCTCCCATCGTATAGCTACCTCACCCTCAGGTGGTAAAGCCTGGTGCACGATGGGGATCCTAAAAGATTCTTGGTGTGTCACCCTTCTCCGTGCAGATCTATCCTCCTCACTACCTGATCCACTCATCAGTTAAGCAGATCACGATCTGCTCTAGAGCCCTCACAGGGGCCTACCACAACATATGTCCGACGGAGTTGAAAAATAATTAAAAATAAATAAATATTCGATAAGTCACCTAGGCTACCAATCAAGTGGTGTCAACGACATTTTCACATACTGAGCAATTGATTCATTCCTACTTTGACTAGCTCTCGCGCAGCAGTGTCGAACAGAACTGGCTATGGTAGTGTACTACAATTCTATTCTATAGTTGTCTGTTAGGTGTTAGCAGTTTGTCACCATAACTAATAAAAAATAAAAATAAATCAAGTGCACAGATATATGCAGAAATGGGAATAATTGTGTGTATGTACAACACCAATTGGAACCTTCCCTTCCCCTGTATTCAATGATCCTGTTTTGCATCATCAAGCAACGGTGTCTAAGGTGTGCATATCGGCCCACCCCTGTGCCCAGGAAACTGCTTATGGCCATCACTGCCCCTTTGTTTATCCTCATGTGCAACGAGCCTTACGTCCGACGATCTGCTGATCAAGAGGCAATTTAAGGACAACCACCGGAGTCCTCAGGAATTATTAAACGCCGCAGACAGGACGACGATCACAGCCAGATATCAGATCCCCGCTAGAGGTTCTTTATAGACGGTCTGGTACACATCTCGCATAGGACTGGCCAGTCCACGTTCCCTCTATAGCGCATCAAAGAGCTCAAAGGACAAAGCAGCAAAGCATGCGTGCTCTACTCCCATGGATTGGCATGGTGACCGTGACCCGTGCTTCTTCCAGGGCCCTTCCGAGGCACCACCCTCTCCTGCTGGATGCGCTACCAGGAAGAATGTTGACTCTCAAGGTAGAGCGGTCACGACTCCTGAAACAGAAGAGGACACTCAAGTTGAACTCACTTCCTCACGGTAAGAAGAAATTGAGATGGGAAGATAAGCTAAGGGAGCAACGTACCTGAAGATAGCTGCCCGAAAGCAAAGGTTTCTCACCAATTGAGCCGACGTGCATTTGATGACCGGTCATAGCCTCGGTACCACCCACAATGCAATGCAGTGCCACCTCAGCCAAAATGCATGCTCTCATCATCCCACATACATCCGTTGTCGCCACAACCTTCCTGCTAAACTCCTCTCTACCCGGGAGTGGCTTCGCAAGCAAACGCACACGTATCCTTATTGCGTAGAACCATCGTCAGCGCACCAAGTAACAAAGTCGCCAGTGCCGGTAACGACGATATCGAACCAGCTCCATTACCAAATTGCAAGGAATGTATCCTTACTGCGTAGAAGCATCGTCGGCGCACCAAGGAACAAAGTCGCAAGAGCGATAGATAGAAATCCAAGTTGCAAAATCACGAAGTAGCCCAGATAGTCATGTACCAAGTAGAGAGCACAATGCACCAAGATACCGTCCAAATAAGAGCAATACAATGAACTCAATGTCACCACGCTCTCGTCGCACCAACACAATATCCAATGTCAATCCTACTTTCTGGCGCTCAGCGCCCAACCTACTCTACTCAGCTATCTACACCTATCTTGCAACCAGATCACATCGAAGTTGAACACCAATGTACGTGATGTCATCACCAATGTCGACTGACAGCATACACCAGGTACGTTCGCTCTCGTCCCCTCATCACCCCTTGTCCCCCTCTGCATGCGCCTCCCACCCGAAGATGCTGCTTTATCATTGGCCCCCGGCCAGTCCGTGATGTGTCGGCCTCACACAGCATGTACCCAGGGCGCAACCACCTGAGCCCTGGGCTCAGCTGTACAGCGCAGCCTTTTCTGCTGGAAGGAGCCTGAAGGCTCAGGTTGCTCTGTAACCAACTGGCGTGCTGCAACTATCTAATACCCCACATATGAAAAATGTTGAAAGTAGGCCTCACGTGGATATTCAGGCCCGCGTTCACTTAGGGCGGGCACGAGGTTGCTGGGGGCCGCAGCCCACAACACATGCATGTCTGATAATGGCCCCGCGAGGGCTCATTCCTCGCATAGACAACGGAAGAAGAAGAAAAAAGACTGGAAGAAGAAGAAGATGTCCACCAGCAAAGACTAATGTCAAATCCCTCTCCAACTATGCACCATCTCCAACCTCCTCAACCTCCCCCAACTTCTTTTCGATACTAATAATGACAACAACGAAAGAATGAACCAAAACCAATTCTGAATCGCGTCCTTACTGCGTGCAACTCGTGAGGTATACCATAGCCATCTTCTACAACTTCCATCTACTTGGCTAAGTGGATGGCTATGGCGGACTAGTGGAGCCCTGCTCCAATGTTCAAAGTACAACGCAAAGACAATGTGTCCCTCCTACAATGGCCTCCATGCCCAACACTACCCCGCAGTCTTTCTTGAGGAAGCCAACCCCCTTTCGGGTCTTCCAAGTGCAGCGCCAACCAAGAAGATGAAGATGCAGACCATCATAGCCAGGTAAGCAACCCCCGTCACTCTCCTCCTTGCCCACTGTCTTCCTCCTACTACTACCTCCTGGAGTCTTCCTCCTTGGCCCTCTCCACCACAGCTGAGGTGGAGGGCCAAGCCCGCCTTCTTCCTCCCCAGCGCTGGAACACCAAGCGCTCTCCCAGCATTGTGATGCAAAACATGCACACCGCAAAATGAGGAGCTCTTTGCTCCTCCAGAAGATAAACCGAACTGAGGCCTCCTTCAACGGCGACTTTCCGGACACTCAGTCTTACCTTCCTCCTTTCGGAGATAACATCATTGCAGTCTGATATGCTTCGCTGCAGGCCCCAGACTTATGCTACTGGACCGGCACCTAGGCCTGTCGGACTTCTTTTTTTTTTTTTTTTTCTAATCTTAAACAGGTCCTTATGGTCCTGGCTGCTTGTCCATTCTGGGGAGGGTCAGTCCGGTTCCTATTCCCCCAGCAGGTCAAGATTGAATACATCATAGTCCACACCCACGCTTCCTTCCATCTGGCCGAAGGAACCCTGACCAGCATTGATTACTCCTGTATGGGAGGATTGACTGTCAGCTTGCCCTAACCTAGCTTTCCTCTCAGAAACCCTGTTAGTTCTGTCGAATAGGAATTGAAGCACCAGAAAACCGAGAGAGATGTCTGACCGTCGGAGGCTAGGGCCTCAATTTGTCCCTCTCAGGGCTCCATTCCTTCTCGTAGTTGGAGAGGCTCATTTCTTCCAGTGTAATTTATTGTTTGAGACTGTCGCGATCTTCCCCTGTAGCAACCAGAGTCTCGTGAAGATTCGTCTCCTGAGTGCGAGTCTTTCAGGTTTGCCTCTCGTTGCTGTCGATATACTCCTCCACTTGCATCGGATCTCTGTTTGCACCATTCTCAGCACTAGGATCCACATTTCCTCCTTGGCCACTTCTGAACCCTCGATTGTCTTGGTACATCTCCTTTTCCATATGACCCACAAGGCTAGTTTCCTGATCATGTGGAACTAGACCGCTTTGCCACCTCTAAGGCTGTCGGGGATGTTAGATAGAAGTAGGATGTTCAGTTAGATAGAAGTAGGATGTTCAGAGGGGTGAGGTTGGGGGGGGGGGGGGATGAGAAGAGGTTGGACCATAGATTTCAGACTTTGTTCCATATCCAGGCGGCCTGGCTGCAGTAGAGGAGGCAGTGGGGAATGTCTTCAGGGACCTTGTCACCGCACATTACGCAAAGATCCGAGTTGTCGGGGTCCGAGTGTTTTCTTCTTTTGTGGAGCCACTGGTTGATTGGGAGTGCTGCATGGGCTAGGAGCCACTGTAAGCTACGGATTCTAGCTGGTCTGATGGGGAGGTATTTTGTCCAAGGGATGGGTATTGAGGTTGTTGGCTATAGGAACAGCGACTCTCTCCATCTGTCTTGAAGTTTGGGGTTGGGGTCCGTGGTCAGCAGGCCTAGGTTGTACCCGAATTTTACGTTGTATTCCAGTATAGTTCTAGTTTTTCCGGTTTTGCTTTGTTTCCATATCCATTCCTTAGGATCGAATTCGAGCTCTCCTATGTTGAGGTCACGCTGGAAGATTATCCATGGTTTGGTTTTTGTTACCCTCACTTTTCGCAGCCGGAAGGACTCTATTGTCTCTAGTTGAGGTTCTCTGTTGAGGATGGCTAGCGATGGGATAGGAGTAGAATTTGGAAAGGTAGCCGGTGGCTGAGGTGCGGGATACGAACCGGTATGCTCTGTTCAGTGAAGTTTGGGATATGAGTATTCCCCAGTCCCCTACTTTCTAGGAGAAGTCTTCTTTCACGAGACAGAGCCAATGGAGTGGGATGCTCTTCTGGATTATGCTTAGGTTGTCTGCGAGAGCGTGACAACCTTTTAGGGTGTTCCGAAGTTCTTGTTCCGTTCGCCATTGCCCCCGTTCTTTTGGACACAGGTGCTTTACCTGCCCGACCCCTTTTTCAACCCATGACAACCATCTTCGGTCCTTCATTCTTAGTGTCCAGCGACTACCCTCGGGGTCCTTGATCCAATCGTTGCAGAACAACGGTTGTCTCAAGGCCTCTTCTTTGTTATCCACTGTGCCCTGTTTGCTTGGCATCATACGTCGCTACGCTTTCAGAGTCAGGGTCCAGTATGGGTTGGGTGTTGGGGCTGACTGGTTTCGTGTGGTGCTTCTGCGGGTTCTGCCTGATCTTATCGTCCACTCCTTAGCCATAATCCAGAAGTAGCCACTCATGTTTGGTGGGGAGCTAATCGGTGCTAGGTTTCTTATGCTGTCTAGAGCCATCTTGGTCCATGGTAGGTATTGTCTGGTCAAGATCTTGATGATCCATTTCATCTATAGTGCGGTTGATTCCTGCTTGGGGTCGATTAGCCCTAGGCCTCCCTCCTGTGGTTTCCTAATGATGTCGCTCCATGCTACCCTGTTGATGCATGAGGTTCGATTGGGGTCCCCGGTCCATAGACAACACCTTACTCTAGCCTTTATGGTTTGGAAGTCGACGTCCGGGGGAGACCAAATGGATGCAATGTACCATAGTGTTGAAAAGATAGTTGTGTTTATAATTAGTGCCCTCCCAATCAACGATGCCTGTGCGTTCATGCACGGGGCCAAGCGAGTTATTGCTTTAGCAATTAAGATGTGGCCCATTCCCGGCCACACGCCGACCTTGTTGACCATGATACCTAGGTATCAGAGTGCCTGTTTGCCTATGGACCACAACATGGGAGTGGTTGTGCCCTCGGGTCGGGGGGGGGGGGGTCTCGTCTGCACGCCACCAACCTTCAGTCTTGCTCCAATTGACTTTCATTGCGGATGCAAGACGGAATGCCTCCATAGCCCTTGCAAGGGCTTGGAAGGAGTTGTTGTTGGCGCTGTCGGCGCGAATACCCTTGCAAGGGTATCCGCCTTGGTTTTTGCAAATGACAAAAAAATGGGTCCGGTCGGCATAAGTCGGGCGACGTACGGCCGCGCCCGGGACCCGTCCTGACTAAGTTAGAGGGTATGTGGACGCGCAGTTTTAGGGCACGCGTGTGATTTTTTTGATTGAGTGAGCGGCCGATCTAGTCAACCGACCTGGACCGAGCTACGGTTTTGTTTCGGGGATGAAAGGTCGTTTTTGGGTGGTGTGCGTGACCGACGGTGGGACTGGCACGCCACTAGGCACATGGGGTGGTGAGGCGCGGTCCAAGTAGGCCGGAGCGGGTACCTAGTGTTGGCGCGGCGGTTGCAGGTGGGAAAGGAGGGTCCGAGTAGGCCGGTGCGGGTACCCAGTGTCGGCTGTTTTTCCCAGGCCTAGGCACGGCGCGGCACCGCTTCACACTAAAGTTCGCGCTTTGCTGCATCAGGCTTGGGCTTAGCCCTATAGGTTACGGTGTCAGGTTATTGCCATGGAGGTACGGGGATCGAGGCCAGCAGGCGTCGGCGCAGGAGCAACGGAGCAACACGGAAGAATCCGAGGGGTTGAGGGTCTGACGAGGCTATCCCCCTCGGTTTTGATGGCATGCGCGACGCCGGGCCCGACCCACGGGGCCGGCGAGGTGCCAGCAGCCCCCCCATACTCTAGTTATCTACCTTTATTTTTTCTCTGTTTTTATTATTTATTCATAGCCGCTTCGTTTGGGATGCGGGACTGTGGTTGGTGATGGGCCCCAAGAGCCTGGCTCCGTGGGAACATCCATGAACTGTTGAAACTCAAACCCAAACAATGGAACTCAGTGGGTAAGGCCGGAAGTTCTGGCTTGCCTGGGGCCGACCAGGCTCTGAGGGACCGTGGGGGGGTTGCACAGGGGTTCGAAGTGAACCCGGACGCGGGTCGCGCCCGGTGCGTACGAGCTAAGGAGGGCGGAGTGGGCAGTGAGGCCGGGCGGCCGTTGGTACCGCCTCGGGGTGCTACCCCGGCTAGAGTTGCGGGGTCACCATCTGGGAAATCGGGACGATACAGAGAAGGCTAGCATGGCCCCTGTGTGAGGATGATATGCATAAATTGGGGAAGGCACCTCGACGTTCCCGATGTTTGCTATTTTTTTGCTGCTGCAATTCGCTGTTGGGCGCGAACATCGCAAGAGCAGGCACGGCCAGGGGTGCGTTATTACGAAGACAGTTGAAGTTGGGGAGCGGGCCGAGCTGTGTCGGTATCGGGGAAGGAACGAGCTGTACGGAAGTTATGGGCGGAATGCTGAAGGAAGGACAGCGGGAGCGAACGTGGACGTGGGTTAGTGTCGGGTGCATGCCGTGGAAGGAGGGACGATGCGGTAGGAGGAGTAAGAGGTAGCGGGGAGACGAGCACGGCGGGACAGGCGGTGAGTGCAGAAGGAAGGCTCGAACCTAGTTGACGGATCGAGCCAGGTGCGGGCGGGGTAGTAGGCGCAGTGAAAGCAGGCGCTAAGGCCAGGGACGGAGGAGTGCAGTGCGGGAAGAAGGCGCGGAGTATTAAGGAGGCGGGCGAAGACAGGTGATGAGGAGTGGGATGAACCCGGCGGGGAGTGGTCAGAGATGGCGGGGCGCTAGCGTGGTGAGAGCAAAGCACGAGGGCCGGGGCCGAACGCCGTGACGGAGGGAACGAGGGATGGTGAAATGAACCTGGACGCATTTTGCGCAAGGTGCGGGCGGAGTAGAGGTGAAGGATGTATGGCCGTGGGAGACTAGAAAACGGAGATCCCACCCGATCCTTGGTGAAATCGGGCAGGGGGAGGGGCGAGTTTGGGGTTCTTACCCCGGGCGACCTCGTTGGTAGAGTAAGATTTGGTAAAAACCGTCTCGGGGGTTTTAGCCCCAGGCGAACTTAGATTTAAGGTCAGTTTTAGTTGGAAGTTAGTATTATAGAAGTTATAACGGGAATGCTGTGCGCGAAGACATGGCGGGAGGGGAGTGAAGTGGGAAGAAAGTATCGGGAACCCACTCGAATCTCGACGGAATTAAACGGGAGGAGAAGGCAGACAGTGGTTTTGAGGCGCTGCGAGCCTAATGGCAGGTTTAGTTTTGCTTGCAGAGTAGTGGTTTGGCCGGGGTTGGTGTTACGGGCCGCGCTCAGAAGGAACTCGAGGTCGCATGTATCCTTCCGACTTTTAGCGGAAGGTTCGTTCAACTCCTGCTCATCCTGTTGATGCGAGAGGGGTAAGGCTAGCTGCGGGGTTGGGGAGTTGCCTGTTGGCAAATGCGTTGCTCCGTCGTAGGCTGCAGTTCCTACACACGGGAGGTTAGAGAGGAAACCCGATGTGTGACGGTGTGGAAGGGGGCATTGAAAGAATCAAGACGCGGGACCACGCCAGATACAATCGAATGGGATAAGGCATATCTCGCCCAATGGTAAATAGACTTGCTCAGGGGAAGATCTCGTTTTTCTTCTAACATTGACCGAAGGGACAGGGTGACTTCCTTTTCAAGCATGCTATCGCTGGCCTTTCTTCCCGCCCGTAGCTAGTTGTTCTGTTGCTCAAATATCGCCCTCGGCTTGCGGAGGGTCGGACTCGTTAAGGTTTGCCTGGCCATACTCTATTGTAAGGTTCGACCAAGGCAATAGCACGGAGGCAGCGAACAGACTGGCGAATTGGAGTGTTGTACAGGTTGGCGAGGGAGAGCGAAAGGGGGTCACTTACCTGAGCGCCGAGCTAGGAGGGAACCACTGTCTGTCTGCCACTGGGGACTGAGCAGCGGCAGCGGACGAACGAACAAGGCCCGAGAGTTGAGGAGGTAAGGGGAGGAGGGCCGCCTGCTGCCGAGGGTGGAGTTCAGCTCGGGGAGTAAGGAGTGCAGTCAGCCAGGCCCCGTTCCTGCAGAGGTTACAAGCTGTCTGTTTCGGCCCACAGTATCGGGTAAGGCCATCGTTGAGGCTGCAGGCCAATCTGGTGGCTGGCTGTTACACACTGCGGTTGGTCGCGGCGCACTACGACGTGGCTGCTGCGAACAAATGCTGCTATCCTTTGACTGGGCACAGATGCTGCCTCTATTGCACTGATGACGAGGCGTGGCTGACCGCTAATAACTGCTATAGTTGCTGGCTGTTGTTGGTGGCCGCGTACTGCTGCATACCGCCGTGGCAGTTTGATGGCTATGGTCGGTTTGATGTGTAGCGGCGTTGGGACTTAGAGGAGTGATCGCGCCCAAGAAGGGAGGTTGGTATTGTGGATTGAGGGGCGGCAAAGGGGCGTGGACTTTGGCAGCTTGGCGTCGAAAGTTTGACCAAGCCGTTGCAAGTTGGCCGCCATTGCGGGGCCCTCAGGCGCGTAAGATAACAAGGCCCTCTGCTGCGAGTCTGAGTGCACCCCTCCTGGATCTGAGAGTCTAAAAACTCCCTCTTTCTGCCCTCCTTACTCTAAGTCTAGTCTATTGGTGCTGAGAGGAAGGCGGCAGGCGGGATTGCAACCCGTAATCCGCGCCAAGGCCTTTGTGGGAGGTTGCCCCACCGATTGCGGGAGCTCTGCCGGAGCCTAGGCGAGGCTCTGGAGGCAGGGAATTGAAAGGTAACCATTGCTTTCCCTCTGTATACCCTGGTATAACCCCTATTTGTACAGCGTCCTATGTATTGACTGAGTGTATTGTATGCAACCCTATTTTGACTTTAATTTGACTGGCAGGACACCACCCAGATTAAGTAAAGGAATGTGTGTGCAATCTCAATTTGAGTATTTGTTGATCGCCTGAAGGCAGATTGTGAATACAAGGGGTTGCATCTGGGGGAAGGGTGGGTGAAAGGTGGTTTTGCTTGTGCGTGAATGGGTCCTATGGGGTCAGACCAGTTCCATCAGATTGGACGGCCTGACCGCTGTGTTTTATTTTTGAATTGCATGGAGAGTCAGACCAGTTCCATAAGATTGGACGACCTGATTGCTCTGAATTGTGAGGGCTTGACTGTGGCTGACTTTTCAGGGGCCAAACCTGTACCATAAGATTGGAGGGTTTGGTTGCCGTGTTTGATTGGGGTTTGTTCTGTTTCTTTTGTTTTTGATCGAGGAGGTCTGAGCAAGTCCATAAGATTAGACGGCTCAGCCCCTTCCTGTTTTTATTCTAAGGGGATAATTCGTGCTGAGGGCAGGGCATGTCCATAAGATTGGACGGCCTTGGACTCATGCCATACACAGTGGATCAGAGAGAAACGAACCTGGCAAAGGACCAGATATGTTCCATAAGATTGGACGGTCTGGCCCAGTGCCACGCACATGCTGGAACCCAAAAGGTTAAATTCTGGCTATATTTTATACTATCTTATTTATGAACAGGCTAGCCAGGCATGGGTTCCATAAGATTGGACGGTCTGGCTATAACTTATCATGAAATGAAGAGAGTATAACTAAGAGTATAATTGAGGGTAACCCTGGGCAGGCTGGGCCTTGTTCTAAGATGAACGGCTCAGTCCTATGCCCAGCTTTTGAACACCAAGTTAAGAGAAGTATATATAATTTGGATATTAAATAGTTCTGGGCGACTAAGCCTTGTTCTAAGATGAACGGCCTAGTCATATGCCCAAAAGGAAGAGAGAAGTAGTTGTGCAACCTGTTCGTGTATGCTCATTGGTTGAGTCAGACAAGTTCCATAAGATTGGACGGCTTGACTTTATGCCCTATGTAAGCTGGGTATAAGGGAATAAAGCATCGAGAAATTACGAACTATAATTTGCAAAGTTTAACTTGGGGAGACGAGAGTACTTACCTTTGTGGGTAGGCCTGCATGAGACTGAGTGAGGCTACTACTTGGGTGGAGTGTCTGATTGACAGGTAGTTGCTTTAGAGGCTCGCCTCGTGCTAGAGCGATAGGAGTTAGGTCAATTCCTGCATTTTCTGAGCTAAGTTTTCTTCTCAGATCAATTCTCGCATTTTCTAAGATCTTTTGTTATACTTGGCGTTGTATAAATGTTGGTAAGTTACTTTCCCTACGGGAAGCGCTGCCGAAATTTCTACAAATCCAGGGAGTTAGTCAAATTTTGACTTGTCAAAGTTCAACTTGTCTAAAGTCTATATATGACGTAGTAAAAATCTGGAAAGTCCCCTTTTCTAAAGGGAGTGCAGCCCAAATTTTTGCTAATTGAGGGAGTTAGACAAAATTGGACTTTGGAAAGCCAAAGGCTGTTTCTGTTTTCCAAATTTGGGCTGATATAAATTCTGAAAAGACACTTTTCCTACGGGAAGCGCTGCCGAAATTTTCTTGATTTAGAGGAGTTAGATTATATTTTGACAGGTGGCGATTCTGGCGATTCACCCTGAATAGGGGAGATTTTGTCAGTAGTCTACCTTTGCTTTGGGCGCTGGCGTAGAGGTAGGCTTAGACCTAGTTGGCACATAGCTATGAGTGAGGATATACTATGGAGGTTCATCCCCATAGGCTGATGTTTTAGTTTGGGCCTTGACCTGTCTCATGGTACAGGCCTTTCTTGGATATTCGATTCAGGATTTGGGCTAGCGTCAGCTTGATCCTACGAGGATCGCCTTCTGTTATCACTGATAACAGGTCGGTTGCCGATTCGTCAGTCTACGACTCAATTCCAACTCACTTGTCACACCCAACTTAAAAGGCTTTAGCCTTGGTGACTTTATTGTTTGTTGAGGGTTTCACCCGGACTTTTATTGAATGGCCATTTAACAAAGGTACTGAGTATTTAATTATGGTTGGTTGGGCGGGAGATTGGGGCTTGCATGGCTAAAGCAAGGGGTATGAGTGTGGAGATTGGTTGGGGTTGACTCCGTGTAGTGCGTGGTTGCTGCTCAATTCTTTGATGTGATTGCAGGTAGACCTTGTGGCTCGGATTTGGATTTGGGGTTGCTTGCGATCTCATATACGTACTTATGGCTGTAAGAAGTCCCACAGTGCCTGTGAGCAGTGATTATCGCAACCTTATCTTCCCTATGTGTGTATGCTTGGGTTAGGCCGGGGCCGCGATTACCACATATGACTGGCATCGTTGGTCGGTATGGGACTGGCCAGCAGTCGCGCGACCTTATGTAGAAATCTTGCATGCGACGCTTCGCCTCCCCAACGCCCAGAGGTTATGGGATCGGGAGGCTCGCACGTAGACGCAAACGCTTGAGGTCATTGTAGGCCGTGGGCATCCCCTAAGGAGAGAGAGGGTACCCCCAAAAGATCATGACCCTGGCTAGAATAAGAGGGGGGCCCTCGACCCATTCGTCTGCTTTTTAGGGTTTTTATGGTTGGACGTTGTAGTCCGTGGCAACCGTCAAAGTCAAACCCCTTGATGTTTGACCGCCACGACACCTTAAAGTTGTCTACTCAACCCCTCTGCACAGGGTGCAGAAGAGGGTGTGGTTTTCAACCGCGCATGGCGGTTGTCCAGCGTCGAGAGATTAACCCTCAAGGCGCGTGTGAGCCGACACTTGAGTGTCGAACGCGACCCTCGAGATTAACGAGGACCGCACGAGTATGGGTACTACATGGAACGCCATCATTGCGACTGCTTGCATTCGTCTGCATTGCGAGCCGATATGGGTTAGCCCTGCGTCCGTGCAGTTTTATACTAACTCGCGCTCGCGACGCTTGTCCGATCTCCGTGTCGGGAAGTTATGGGTTAGCTACCGAGGGGCTAGGAGCGTTTGTCGCGTTGTGTCTCGTGTCGTGTTGTATGTGCKTGTGTGTGTGTTTTATTTTTGTGTTTGTAAAGTGGTGTGCGCGTGGTGTGTGGGATGCGTCCTAGTCGACCGACGACGAGTCGCGCTTGGGACCTCAGCCCCCCAAGATGTCGGTTCGCGTGCGGGTCCGATAGGCGTATTACTGCGAGTACCCCCTATGCTACAGCGAACGAGAAACGCCCTCGGCTGGATCACCTCTGCGATTGCAACTGATTAGCTTTCGTATTGTGGACTGGTAGCTCGGCGGGGATACGCCCACCGAAGGGAGGTGACAGCTCCCGTACGGTGGAGGTATATTGTGCCTCGCGTAGGCCCTATCCTGTCGTAGGGGCTCGCGAGAGGTATGGCTGGCGCACTCGGCCGGAGCGGCCTAAGGAAGCTCCATTTGCGTGTTCGTGTCGAGGTGGGTCCAACTCCTACCACACATCTTTGAGATATACTTTGAAGCGCTCGATGGTCAGAAGGGAGGTGTTTAGTTTATAGAACCCCATCCCCTGGTCTGGTTTTTTCCTAAAGGAGAAGATGGCGACACACATTGCATGGTCCAGGCCGGGGTATGGGCTTCGTGGGAAGATTTCTGCGATCTGCAGGGCTCCTTGTATTTCCTCTGAGATTAGGATCAAATTAATTCGGAACCTCGTTGCTTTCTCCGTGCGATTTTTTCGGAAACCAGTGTATCGACGATCATTTGGGAATTGTCTTCTGAAAGTGTCAAAAAGATATGAGGGATTGTTCAAGTTCCACGATGGTTCTTTCGTCATTCTGAATGTACGTCGGGCACGGTGTGGGGATTTTCCATCTGTCTAACACACGATCCGGGGCGGCGTTGAAATCGCCCACTATGATCGCTGGGATGTCCACTGGAAACTCATCTTTCAAGGACTCCAAGAAACGCTGGCGCGATGTCGGATCATTTGGGGCGTATATATTCAATATACAGACTACTTCTATTTCCAACATAGCCAGCAAATAAACCCACCTGCCTTCCTCCTGGTCTGCTGCCCAGTTTAGCATCTCCACCCGTGTGTCAGGGGGAAGCCATATGGCGACTCCCCCACTCCCCGGCTGGGGGGCGTGTGCCCTGAAAGTCGGGTGGGGCCACAATACTCTGTGTAAGAGGTTACGGTCTGGGTTGTCCATGAGGTGAGTTTCCTGAAGGCATACTACATCTGGCCATTTTCTCCCGTCTACCCCTTTGAGTTGGTCCATAATTGCTTGTCTTTTGGGTTGTTTTGCTGAGGTCAGGCCATTGACGTTGATTGAGCGCAGGTCGAGATCGGCTTGTCGCTAGCTGAGTTTCCAAGCCTTGTGCCTGCCATATAGTGCTTCCACTGTGTTCATCTTTGTGTTGCATTGTTTCTCATTCATTGATATTTTTACATGGGAAGCCACCTCTCGGTATCCAACAGACCGCCGTTTTGTAGTGTATTATTTCTAAGCAGCTTCACTAGGAAGGAACTGATATCAGCTGTCGTCCAAAGGTCACTTGATTTGATTTTTAGCAGTTGTAGGTTCATGAGCGTGTCCCGGTCGAACCAGTGCAGGCCATCTGTTGATACCTGGTCATATCGCAAAAAAATATCCTTGGTGGCCAGTCTGTGTTGACCGTATGAAACCACAAGGGCTGAGGTGGCTCCCTCCGGGAGCTGTTCCTGTATCAGTTGCGTGATTTTTGTTTTTCGCAGTGACAAGCTTTCTGCCCATGAAGTGAGAGAGAGGAAAAAATAGGAGCGCCCTCTTATAGAGACATCCCCATGAGTTGCTCCTGGGGGGACCGCAAGGCCCAGTTCCCAAACCCATCTTTTTTTCTCACCGGTAGAAATGCAATACCTTTATTCGAGGGTGGTGCATCAGGGGGCGCTTTTTCCAGAAGGTGATAATTTTTTTGTCTTTTGCTGGTGAGTTCTTCTTCCGGGGTTTTGGGAGGAGGGGGGGGGTCTTTCGGTTGGCTTGGGTGTTCCTGGGGAGTGGCCGCCGTCCAGGCTGGCAGTGCTAAGCATAGGCCTTCCGGATGACTCAGGTTCACTTCCCGGTCTGCCCGGTCGCTCCTGTCTCCAGGGTTGTTAGGCGGTGCCCCCCGGGGGCAAAGCCGGGGTAGGGGTTTGACCCCCGGACCCCCGCAGCGGGGGTGCCGCAC
>BFEA01000354.1:1353512-1364724 GCA_003427395.1 Chara braunii | reverse complement strand
GACCGGAGAAAACCGTAGCAGGAAGCTAGCGAAGTCGTAGTATATATCGTCAAATAGAACTGCCCGGTAAACCGTAGGCAGAGAGGGAGAAGAGAGAGAGCTCAGGGCTCCACGAAACGGCGCAGGGTGCTTCACGACATGACGTACGCGCTAGAGGGGCGAAGTAAGACTGCACGCGACATCGGCGAAAGTTGGCCCAGGCGCTTCGCACGGACGCTTCGCGACAGCCTGGAGCACCCACAGCACTGTCGCGGACTGAAACGGCCTGTTGAAACAGTAAAAACGCGCGGCACTCTACGGCGCTAAGATGTGGGCCTTCGGTCCGGTAGCACCCAATGGCCTGGATCTCGGCGCGGTCTTAAGATCTTAAGACCTCGTGGAGATCCAGGCCGTTGGGTCCTACCAGACTGACGGCCCAGATCCTAGATTTGTAACATCTTTCCGCAGATCTGGGCCATGGGCCGGTAGGACCGACGACGGCCCAGATCGGCGATTCGTTACATACTGCGGGATTAGCAATTTCTATAGTGTAGAGATGCTATGCAATCCTTCTCTCTATTCCCCCTACCCCCAACTTTCTCGTGCTTTCTAGCATATGAGCCGCGTGACTGTTGTCACTATGCTCTAGCTAACACCCGTGCAGTGTGGTCACTCTGCTCTGTGCAGCACCTGCCCTTGCGCCACACCAGCAACAATTTCTTTGTTTTTTCGCTTTTTTTGCTGTTTTTGTAGATACGCAAGAGTGTGCTAACTAAGGAACAGATCCTGTTCACAAATTTTTCTTTTTGTCACATTGGGCATGAGAAATAGCCTCAATTAGGTCTCCGGGACATCAGTCTTGACCGTTAGTTGACGACATTATTCTCCCAACCTTTCTTTCTTTTTTTTTTCACCCTACAACAAATTTCTAAGGGGGTGCAGGTGACCACTGATCCAGGCCTGCGACCCTCGTTTTCCTGGGTGCCTATTTCTGTCATTCGCCGCATGGATCTGGTGCGCTTGAGCGCCGAACATGCACAACTTCCCGCATGGCGTGCACTTGCAAGTATGCTATGAATCAAACACACAACCACCGAGCTGATATCCTCCAATCAGAGAGTGCCTCCTCATAGTAGAGCTGTGATGCTCATATTATTCGCACAGTCTGACCAGCCAAACAAGGGAGTGGCGTTTTGCAAAATGAAGAAGAAGCCAGACAAGGAGAAAGCAATACTTCAAAAGATAAGAGAAAAAAAAAGTCACTAACTTTATGCAGGCAATAATTGGCTGCCTAAGGTCATCCAAAGCACTCTGTTTAAGGTCAATGCCACGAAGATCACCATCAAGTTTAGGGAATACCCATTTTACCAGCGGATATGAGCTGAAACTCACTGTGCTTCGGCTTTGGGCTTTGGCCTGGACCCGGTACCTCAGCTGACATCACGCCTGCACCGTTCCATTTTGATGCACCCGAGTTGCCCGTCGCCCGTCCACTCAATCCTGGTCGAGGCTCACATGAATACTCCATTGCTATTGACGAGATGCTCCTGGGTTTCGGTTCGATTTTATCGAACCTTGCTGAAATCTCCTTGACCTTTGGCAGAAACAGACATGACACAAAACTTTCAGAAATCAGAAACGGCACAACAACGATGATTTAGAAGCATCTATGAATTTTTTTTGCCCTACTGAAACACTGGCTGATGGTTCTGGCTCTTTCTATTCTGGGGAGCATCTGCCCAGTTCATCCTCCACCAGCACTCTCCCCACCCCTCCCTACCTCACTCAGCTGCTACTGCTATCGTATATGGGATTGCTGCAATACAATACAGGCTTGGTCTCATCGGCACCGGGTTTGCTTACTCCCAGTGCAAGTTCCAGAATAGCATGCATTGAACTCAAATCCAATGGCCCCCATGAGCTCCCAGACAAATGGTACTTCCGAGTCGGACACCAAGTGCAGACAGTGTACATCTCCACAAAGGCCAACCCATGTGCTTCGGATGTCAAATCAAAGGTCACATGGGCAATGACCCTCTCTGCCCCCTGAACACTTGTCATGGTGAGAGCAGAAAACTCAACCAATCCATGTTAGTCAAGTCTGAAATTCGAAATTTTTTTTTTTTTTTTTTTTTTTTACAGTTCGTCAGAACCATCTGGTTCAGGCTCCTACCATTCTGGGGAGCGACAGTCCGGTTCCTATTCCCCCGGCAAGTCAATAKGTAATACATTTGGATACTCACACACGCTCCTTCCCATTATGGCTGAGAGGCCCGAGCAGGCGGCATTGATTGCTTCCCTGTGGAAGGATATACCTTCCCTCACCCCTGCATAAGTTAGCCTGCTTTTATTAATTGGCTCTTACTATTCTGGTTGGCCTCAGTCCTGCTCCTCTCAGCTATTATGCTGTCGGTTYGGCGTGCTGTGCTGGAGAGAATTGAGACGTTTGCAGGCTTCATAAAGAGGTGTTTGTTGTCACTCGTCCCCTGTCCAAGCTTAGCTGAACTTTGGGCCTCTCTTTACAGTTTGCTGGTGTCCTTCCTCCTTACACCTKGCATTCCTCTCTGGACCGTCGCTCCGATGCTGCAGCCATCGATCTCTCTTGTGATCATTCTGGTCAGAGTAAGTTTTGTCCTTCCACCGATGTATGTTGCTGGTGACCCCTCCCTGAACTTGAGTTGTGCCATTCTTTCCAGCAGATGCGATCTTCTCTTAGGTCCGCCACTTTACCATTTAACAGCCAGGTTCTGCTGAAGCTTAGCCTCGCCTTTCTTTGTTGGTCCTCATCTTCTGTCCATGATTGTTTGATCTTCCGCCATCTGCATAGGATCTCCGCTTGAATCATCGTTTTGGTCTCGGTCCAAACTTTTTCACGTGCGTTGGCTATTCCTTCAATCGTCCTGCTGCAATTTCGAATATTTTTTTATTTTCTCGAAATTATTAATAATTACGCAAAGTTCAAACTTTTCATTTTTGATTAGTGGCTCCTTATCTGGGCGATCACTCCCACCGACCCCATCTACGCTGCTGCACCCCTCCTCTACTCTTCTCCATCTGTCTTCTGGTGCTTCCTGCTGCGGAATTGGTAAGTTGCCACATCAGCAGGCCATGTCAGCAAGCCATGTCAGAAGGCCACATCAGCAAGCCACGTCAGCAGGCCACATCAGCAGTGCCACGTAAACTGACAGCCATGCCACGTCAGCAGCCGAACAGTGCCATGTCAGCAGCAGAGAGCACCACATCAGCAGTCCCGCAGCCCATGCCTGTGAGCACACGTTCACTAACAAGTGCCATGGAGCAGATGGCAGGGGAAACAGCCGAGGCCTACATGGCCCGGATGCTGAACTGAATAGCTGAAGCCAAGCAAAGGGCAGACGCGACAGCCGCAGAGAAGAACAAGGAGGAGGAGGCAGAGAAAAACGTCAGCTTGCGGAGGAACAACGCCGTCAGCATGACGAAACAGCAGCAAAGGCTGCCGACGAGGAACACAGACAACGGCACGAGAAGGTATTCAAGGTGGAGAGAACTTTACTCACACTGGCCGCAGAATGGCGGGCAGAGGCAGAAAACGGCAAAGTCAGCAACAGCGGACTCAAGATCCCGCTGTTGCTCTCCCGCTTCACGGACCTCCTGGCCACCTGCATTACATGATATCCACTGCCTCAACGACGAGGTCATTGACCACAAGAAGTCATTTGCACAGTTGACCAGCCGCATACAGCTGCTGGAACAACGACCCATCTCAGCGACAGGCGCCGGCTCCTCTAACTATGCCGATTGCCTGGACGTTTTGGAGATCGACGTCGGGACTCTCAAAACAAGTGTGCAACAACAGCAAGCGGCAACTCAACAGCTTGAGCAGCAGATTTGCGGCGCAGATGCCGTTCCTGTCAGCACACGAGAGCATCCCGAAGTTTGATGGCCAGCCGATCTTCTGCGACGCAATGAAGATGGAACCAATTCCGTGGTTTCGTCAGTTTGAACTCAAGCTGGAGATCCACAAGACCCGACATGCCAGCCAACACGCGTATTTATACTCCCGATCGGGGGGCGCGTGCCAAGCTTGGCTGCACAATATGCTGTCCACGCACGGGTTCACAGTCTCCGAACTGCACACAAGGATCAGCTGGGCTGATCATGGCACAAGCGGTTCCAAGTGGAGCCGCCCGAACTTCAGGCAATGGACAAATTGCAGAAGTTACATTAGAACACTTTGCCAAGCGGAGATTGGATAGTCGACTACCAGCGATTGGCATCCACGCCGGATTTGCTGATGGTCTTCAAAGGCATCAAACACTACTTCGTCATGAGGTTGTGTCCGGCATTGTCAAATGCTTTGACCAAGTCGCGGAGACCCTCACCACAAGTCCGGAGCTCTTCGACAAGGCCGCGCAGATCATAGTGACGAACACGGAAGCCAAGAATCTCGGTCGTTCGCCTTCTGCGGGCCCGAGCAGAGATCAGCATCGACCGAAAGTGGTCGTGGTCGCGGCAGCAATGCTGACCGACCCTTCACGCGAGGTTGCCTCTTCTGCTGAGGGAGACAGGTTCGCAGCCGCCCGCGATGGTGGCCGCCCGGCTAAAGGACGAGGACGCGGCAGATCGAAGACCAACACCTCTTCAAACCCTCGGCCCGACGCAGCTGCTCAAGCACCTTGGACCCACTACGGTCTCTCAGAAAGCGTATACAAAACACGCACGAGATTCCAATATTGTTTGTGGTGCAACAACGACCTCCACGAGACAGTCGCCTGTCCCACAAATGCCAAGGGGAAAACCCAGTTGGGAAAGTGAGCATCGCCGAGAGTGATGCGACGTCACTCTCGACGCCTTCGGAACTGGTTGCTGCGCGGGCGACCTCCCTTAGTTCCGAGGCACATGCGGAAGTTGAAAGTCCTCCCATTCTCTATTCTTATGAGGACTATGCTGCCCAGCTCGTTCCTTCGTTGGGCACTCATGCTCAAGCAGAAGATGTGCGTGAGGTTTCTTCTCCGTCCAGAAGCGGCGACAATTTATCGTCTTCAAATGGTTCTTCACGGAATTCGGCGCGCGAGTTCAACATAGAGGTCTTGGACCCGCTAACGTTCAAGGATTTCGCATGGCTTCCTCTCCCTACCACAGGCCGCTTGCCGGGACCGCAATGCGCTCATCTCCACACATACTTATCCTTCTATGCACCACCAACTTCGCCGACGGAAGCTGAGGTGGGGGACATCCTTGTGTATGTTACCAAGGTGGCCCGCGAGTTTTGCAAGTTATTATGTTATCTTTAACTTAGTCCTAATTTTTCACACATCGGTACGACGACAACAACGCAATGCTCGTTTACGTCCACGTCCAAGTTGGGCAAGCGTCCTGCAGCGGTCAAGTTGGTGGACGGTCGGACGCAACAACTCATTGACCGCTACATCGAGGTCGTAGCGGTTTATTTTGCACCTCATGCATGCGAACCGGTAACATTCGATATTCTCGATACGGACTTCGACATCATTCTGGGAATGCCTTGGCTTGCAAGTGCAGATCACACGATCAACTTCCATCGGCAGACAATTACCATTCGCGACGGCAGCGACGCCCTTGGCGCTGAGGTGTCGTGTATTATTCCTCTTCCGCACCCTTCGATTCGGTGCCAAGTTGTGACGGCCAAGTCATTTCGGGCCACTTGTGCTTACGAGCGGACTGGCGAGATCGGACTCTGTTTTCTTCGAACCTTCGCGGTAGCCGACTCTTCACCCACGGACTTGTCCTCGGACCCCCATGTGGTGCGGTTGCTTGACGAGTTCGCCGACATATTCGAGTCTCCTACCGGTGTGGTATCGGATCAACCGATCTCCCACGAGATCATTCTTGAGGCCGGTGTCGTGACGCCAAAAGGTTGCATTTATCGCATGAGCAAGGAGGAGCTCGCGGTTCTCCGCATGCAACTCGATGATTTATTGGAGAAGGGCTGGAGCCGCCCTAGTAGCTCACCATATGGTGCCCCAGTTCTCTTCGTAAGGAAGAAGAATGAGGATCTACGAAGTCGGACTATCATCAGATTTCGCTACGCCTGCAGGATCGCTACAAATCCGCGTTCAAGACACAGTATGGGCATTTTGAGTGGGTGGTCATGCCTTTTTTTGGCCTCACTAATGCCCCGACGGCTTTTCAAACGGCGATGACCAACGAGTTTCGTGCGATGTTGGACTGGCTTGTGCTGGTCTACGTAGACGACATTCTCGTCTATAGTCGTACCTTGGAGGACCATCTCGAGCATCTTCAACGCGTGTTGGAAACGCTTCATCGCGCCAAGGACAAAGCCAACCGTGACAAGTGAGAATTCGTACGACAAGAGTGTACTTGGGCTGTTTCGTCACACCGAAGGCCATCCATCCGTTATCGGACAAGATTCAAGCCGTCCGAGAGTGGCCGGAGTCGCGGAACGTTACGGACATCCGTTCGTTTTTTGGGCTTGCCGGCTACTATAAACATTATCAAAAGCTATTCGAAGATCATGGCCAACTTGACCAAGCTTCAATGCAAGGATCGGCCGTCCGACTTCAGTGACAATGCGCGTGGTTCATTTTTGGCCCTCAAAGTCGCTTTGATATCCGCGAAGGTCTTGCGCATCTACGACCCACTTTTGTCGACGTGCGTCACTACCAATGCGTCCGGCTATGGCATTGGTGTCGTCCTCAAGCAACAGGATGGTGTGGATTGGAACCCTGTCAAGTATTTTAAAAAGAAAGTGCCCGCTGTGCACTCGATCGACGATGCACGGAAGGAGGAGTTACTAGCCTTCGTACACGCGCTAAAGCGGTGGAGGCATTTCTTCTGTGTCAAAGTTAATTCTGATGGGTAACGGATAACAATCTGTTGGTCTTCTACAAGACCCAAGACACGGTCAACAACACCATCGCCCGTTGGATGACTTTTATTAACTAATTTGACTTTTTCCCCGATCACATTCCGAGAAAGTCAAACCGTTTTGTGGATGCTCTTTCACGGCGTTCGAACCATTGTACCGCAGTCTACTCGACTTTCGAGATTGATGACGACTTGCGCGACAGCTTCATCCGCGGCTACCAAGCCGACCCCGAGTTTCGCGACAAGTACGCGAATTGTTCCTTTCCAAATCCAGCGCCATCACACTGTCGGACCCAGGAGGGATATTTGCTCATCCACTCGCAGGGGAAGGATCTTCTTTGCGTACCAAGGGATTCACACTTGCGCACGCAGCTTCTTGGCAAGTTCCACGACGCTCCCGCCAGCGGACACTTTGGAGTCAATCAAACGATTGGCTGACTTCGCGAGCGCTTTTGGTGGCCCGGCCTTCTCGACGACGTCGCACGCTATTGCGAGTCATCCGAGGTTTGCCGACGTTGCAAATCCCACAATCATTGTCCGTACGGCGAGTTGCGACCATTACCAGTCCCCTTGCGCCGAAGGGAAGCGATTGCCATGGACATCACCGGGCCATTCCCCAAGCACAAGACCGGTGTGGATGGGATTCTCTCGGTGGTCGATCGACTCACCAAGTTTGCCATGTTTTTGCCTTGCCGCTATCACGCCAAGGCACCGAAGTTGGCCGAGGTTCTTTACGCTGGTTGGATTCGAACCAAGGGTTACCCCAAGGAGATTGTTTGCGACCGTGACACTCGGTTCATGTTCGATTTTTGGTTGGCGCTCATCAAACGATGGGGCTCATCTCTCAAGCCGAGTTCGGCTCGCCACCCCCAAACCAATGGTCAAACCGAGGGGGCGCATTAGACTGCACAGGGTCTTCTTCGCACTCTCATCCATCCTAACTAAAAGGATGAGGTTGAGCGGTTGCCGGATGTTGAGTTGGCATACAACTCGTCCATTCATCCGGCTATCGAGATGTCACCCTTTGAGTTCGAGCATGGCTCGCCGATCACTTCTCCATTGGCCACGATTATCCCACGGGGAGCCAACAGCGTCGACCATCTTTTCTTCATTCGTCGGATGCAAGAGCTACTTGTCAAGGCACGAGATCAGATGTCAAAGACGCAGCAACGTATGAGCCAACAGGCCAACCGCCAGTGTTTTCCTTGTCCATTCCGCGTCGGCGACCACGTATGGGTCTCTGCCGCGAAGTTCAGCCTCGAACAAGATATATCTTGCAAGCTCCTTCCGAAATGGATGGGGCCCTGGACCATTGTGGCACCCACTGGGGATGCACCCGAAGTACCTTCATTTGTCATTCAGGAGCCTGCCCACTTGCCCGTCCACCCTATCTTTCACGGTTCCAAGTTAGCTCTGTTCAGGACAGCGGAACACGACAACTTTCCCGAGCGACCGCAAGACCCACCCTCTATGGACTGTTTTCAAGAGGTTGGCAACATCATTTCCTAGTGACTCTCCGGCAACAGGACGACAGAGTACTTAGTACATTTTTCCTATTGCAGCCATAAAGTTGACCGTTGGTTGACCCGTGCGGAACGTCAGGCAACAGCCCCCGACGTTCTCACACGCTACGAACGCAAGCTGCAAGGCAAGCTGGTACCTTCGGCTCCACGCCGTACTTATGTCCAGGTTCTACCATCAGATCGCCAGCTTCGCCCTCGAGCCAACTGGACTTCATAAGGAGGGAGGGGGTTACATGCTGCGCCTGCACACGGGCAGGGGCCTGATGGTTACTGAGGGCCCCCCAGGCCGCGTGCCCATCAGACACGCGCCCTGGAGGCCCACGGCGGCCCTTCGGCCGCAGGTACGGAATGACGACAGCATTTATTTATTTATTTATTTGTTTATTGCTGTCCTATTTTTGTCTGTTCAGACGCCGTTTCCGACTTGCAGTCCCCAAGGCGATACCTTGGGCTGGGTACACCAGGAGGCAGGGCCAATGGAGGCCAGGCGCGTTTCGGCGCCCTGCTGCATCAGCAGCACAGTCTGGACGCCCGGTAGGGCCCCAACCGTGCAGGCCATTTTCAGGCCAACGTAGCAGAGCACCCGGCCGACCCAGCGCTGCATATCGCTGGGCCTCGGCTGAGCAGACAGACAGTTTGGGTAGCTCACTGCTTGGGCGACACGCTGCTGGAGCAGCGCTGGGACTACAGCGCTACGCAGAGGTTAGAGGTAGAGGCGTAGGTAGGTAGAGGCGCAGGTAGGTAGAGGTGTAGGTAGGTAGAGGCGTAGGTAGGAAGAGGGGCAGAGGCCATACCTGCATCATCGGACTTACCTGGCGCCATAGCTGGGACTCCGTGCGGCGACCTGCACATGACGACGACGACAACGGTCAGTCCAGGCGGCGGTTACCGCAGGTGAGACCGAGAGGAGGACGACACTTTCTTCTTCCTCTTCGTCTCCATCTCTCCTCCCCTCTACATTCTTCTCCGTCTTCTTCTTCTTCTTCCTCTTCTTCTTCTTCAGAGAGAGAGAGAGAGAGAGAGATTACAGGCAGAGGTTACATCGGGCATTTGGCCCAGGATCTCAGCTGACATTTTTATGGCAGACATTGGTTGGACAGTCGGCAAGGGACTATTTTTTGGACTTCACTATCTCGATCTTGATCTTCTCCCTTGCCTCCATCTTCGTCTCGCCTCTCCCCCCATCTCTCATCCGTGGTATCTCCCCCATGTGTGTGTGCAAGGAGGGACCTTTCTTCTGTGTATGCGGTCCCTCCTCCCTCTCTCACATGTCGCGTCAGTCTCAGACAGGTCAGGTCATATCTTTGAATCTTCCACTGCGCTACATTGTGCTATTTTGTATGTATTGGGATGTACATTGCTCGTTGATGCTTTGCTGACATTGGATTGTCCATTCCAGCCCTTTCCATCACTCGGTGGATCCTTGGCTCCATATACATTGCCCAACTGGGCATGTATCATTTAGCATAAGCCAGAATTGAAGAAGAGGCAGATCCTGGCACTGCACTCATTTTTGCCTGCCTCCTCCCATATGAGAGCTGATCCTCTCTTGCCAGGCCCTGCTGTGGTCGACAGAGATACGGCCTGCTGTGGGCTTTCCCTAGAACTGAGCTGCAGTGGGACCGGGACTGGGCACGGGGTGGCTTCCTACCTACTAACTCCTAGGGACCTCTACTGTTCCTACAGGTCTTATCCCATGGGATCTCTATTTCGTCCTATATAATACATACCTCCGCCCTACGGTACGAAAGAAAGTGGGAAACGGTACCAGGGCCATACTGTGGCAGCGCATGAGGCCTTTCACTCCTGCCGACCTTAATCCAAGGTCCTCTGAGAAGTACGAACCGTTAGCTGATGCTGTTTTATGAGATCAGCAATGCCTATAAGGCTACAGGAATTTGGCAGTGGTGGTTTGCCAGGAACTACCCTCGTTAGCTAGAAGCTTACATACTTATCAAGGCTTTGCTTAAGAAATGGTTTATCAGTTTACAAAGATGACACCATCAGGAGTAACTACCTGTCAGACTCTTAAGTCTCCCTGCATGTTTGCTCATGATGCGAGACCATGTGAGGTATGGTCTCATCCAGTTGTTCTTTGGGGAGCCACCTATCCTTCTCCAGGTCTTGGGATTGCCATCTGACTCTAACCAGTTGACTCAGTCTCCGGTTCTAATCTCAACCTGAACTACAATGCGGTCTTGTCATATCTACAATCTATATCAGGTGGAATCATTGATTTACGCGAGGGGAAGGATTGTCCCTTATTAGTAGGCAATCACTTCGAAGCATGGAACACTGGATAAGTTTGAAGATGCAGAGAAACATCAACCGTGTAAGACATACCACCAGCTCCCTTGACATCTAGAATCTCCCCCCCACATGATCCCCAACGCAGGTAGCAATTTCTGAGAAATCCTTTCTTCAGGCACCAACCCCTTGGACTTCACCCAGACTTAATCACCAACTGCGAACTTTGAAGGTCTGTGGTGTTTGGTAGCGTGCTCTACCATCTTTTTTTTTTTTAATAACAGAACCTCACGGTTCTGGCTCCTTTTCCATTCTGGGGAGCGTCAGTCCGATTCCTATTCCCCCGGCAAGTCAAAAGAATTTACAACAAATACTCACTCACGCTCCTTCCCTTTATGGTTGGAAGGCCCGAAGTGCAATCAGACTCGTTCTCAAACACACTTTTCATGCATGTAAACAGCAACGCAGTATACTGGCGACATGCGCCCACTCAAAACTTAGAGATGTGGCTTTCAGATACGAGTTCACTCTCAATTGGCTATGGCGACTTCAGCGCCCAAACATCTCACTGTTCACATACACTGGATCACCCTGGATATCCCACACGCATCACTCTA
>BFEA01000354.1:1284503-1297517 GCA_003427395.1 Chara braunii | reverse complement strand
CTCCAACCCCATCTTCAAAAAAAAAAAAAAAAAAATTCCTGGGATGTTTTTTGGCTCGTCTGGTTTTGCCGGGCGGACCCCCTCCAGTCCTTCTGGCCCGGTCCGTCAGGCCCGATCCGTCTGGACTGGGTGTCGGCTTAACCCAGTTTTTTTTCACATTGGGGGAAAATTCGCATTTTGGAACCGTAAAACCAGAAGTTCCACGAAATCGGGGAAAATTAGGGTTGAAGTCCGAAATTTTCGCGGGTTTTTTATCTTTTCCCTAATTGTTGAATTTCCGAATGTGGACTTCGGCCTTCGGAAAATCGGATTTTGTTAGGTTGAAATTCCCGAAATTTCACGTTTTTCAAAAATTCGAGTGTTTTAAACTGCTTTTCTCTTTTCCTAACTATCCGAAATTATTTTCGTTTGGCAGACTGTTCGGAATCGTTTTCCTCAGAACTGCAACTTCCGGGAAGTTCACTAACAACGGTGAACTCCCGGACCATAGGTGATCTCAGGCCTTCCGGGAGTACCTGGCCGTTTTCCCAGGCCAGGTGCTCCTGGAAATGGCTGTACTCAGCCACTTACTGCTGCCTGCCCAAAACGAACAGCCGCAGTCCCATCAGCCCGTAGAACCTTCGGGGGGCTGCACCTGTCCCGCGCCTGTGGCCACGTACGTGGCCGTTCATTTTTTTTCCATTCTTTTTGTTTTCTTTCTCTCCGTTTTTTCTTTTCTTTACCTTGTTCCCTCCCTAGACCCTTTGTTTCTCTGTGAGAGGCAGCTCGTTTTGAAAAACGAGCTGCCTCCCCTAGTCACTTCGCAGAGTCGAACTAGAGGCGGGCTCATAGAGCCTACTTTTCCCTCTGCCCCGCGCCTGTATCTTGTGCAGGATAGGCGCCGGATACAGGCGCGCGGCCCCAAGAGAGCTGCCCGTTTATAAAACGAACGGGCGGTCTCTCTCTGACATCTCTAAGAGGGGGGGGAGGGGAACAAAATGTGGAAGTGTATATTTCCATGGTCTGGCGGTAGATTCATTCGATTTTGCTCATCCTCTCGATGGATGTAGCATGCGGCCAATCGCTAGGTAGGTTGTTCTCTCTCTCTCTCTCTCTCTCTCTCTCTCTCTCTCTCTCTCTCTCTCTCTCTCTCTCTCTCTCNCTCTCTCTCTCTCTCTCTCTCTCACACACACACACACACACACACACACACACACACACACACACACACACACACACACACACACACTGACACACTGTCGGGGTGCCACCTCCAGATGAGTCGGTGAAAGTCCGACGAAACAGCCCGGCTTTTGCAGCCCGTTCGAACCGGCGCAGCCATCGTACATGGGAAATGTATCTTCCCATGTTCTGGCTGATCGTTCATTCCGATCCCCCCGCCACACGAGGAATACCAGCCTGTTCGTTTAAGCGAACTCGTACCTGAATAAAAAAAATAAAAAAATCTAAAACAAAGAATCTGAAAAGAAATCTAAAAAAAAATCTAAGGCAAATCTAACAAGAAAACAACAAAATCTAAAGAAAAGAAAGGACAACTTACCTCCCAAAACGGTCGCCCGTTTATGCATGCGCCTGACACGCCTGTTGGGAGTCACAACTCCCAACCACTTAAGATCGCGCCAGTTGGCGCCTCAGTTTCAATTTTTTAGGTTTCTTTTTTTTTTCCTCTTTTACTCTGTTGGCCTCCAGCCAACGGTCACAGCATTAGTCGCGTCGCTTTTCAGCCACGCGTCTCTGTGATGCAGACCCAACTTCAAGTCCTCAAGAACTTAAAAACATAAAAAAAAATAAAAAATTTTGGATCATTTATCGATTTATGCGTGTCATCTTTGCACAGGGGCCATGCTAATCTGCGCGGCCCGATCTCGGTCGCGCGATCTTCAAGATCGAACGGTCGAGATCGACCGCGCCACTTAGTTGCGAAGTAGCTGCTCCCAAAAGATGCCCAGTAGGGCGCAGCGTGTCTGATTCGATCCTTGTGTCCGTCGGGTAACAGTCTGGTGTTGTAACCTACTGGGCTAGCTCCTATCACGATAGTGATAGCAGCAGCTCTTCTATAAGAAGAGGCCCAGGCCATTCCTCCTGCCTGTGGCGTTGCAGGCCCTACCTGCCTGTGGCCTTGCAGGCTCTGCCTGCCTGAGGCCTTGCAGGGCTCGCTTGTTGGCCCTGCCCCGCCGGTTGCCCGCGTGACCACGACTTAACTGGTCACCTAACCGGGTAGGCCTCGGCATTGACCTATCGACCCCTTGGCTCGATGTTAAGCCCCGCGGCCCAGGGAAATAAAAAAAAATCTTCCTATTCCTCCCGCGTCGAGGCCCAATACCCTGACGCATCCCTCTTTTTAAACTACTTAGGCCCTGAATCGCGCGGCTGCTAAGCCGCACGACATTATTTAGGTAGAAAGGTCTAGCTTTAGCGTTCCCACGTCCGCACTCTTCTGCGACTTCGACAAAAACGAAGCATTGCCAGTTACTGTTCTTACATTCGGACGCTACATGCGCCTGGACTAAAGTCTAAAGACTTGTAATCCCTCAGTCATTGGTTCAATCTGAATGAACTTTTGGCAAACGTGAGTCTCATCAAGTCCTCCAATTCAATGAAAGAGTCGGACAGCGTCCGACATTTAAAATCCCCAGCAAATACCCTTGCAGGGTATTTGCCCCGACAGCGTGTAGGACCGGTACTGGCCCTAGCGGCGCGTAACTTCTAAGAAAAAACGATCAGCGGGCGATCGGGACCATCGCGCAACAAAAAATAAGAGGGCCTCGATAGTCCGCTTGTCACAGACAGGAACTTAGCGAAGTTATATAGTGATATCTATGCTAACTAGGCTAGCCAGACATTGTTTCTAAGATGAATGGTCTGACCATAACCTAATCACAAACAAAAGAGTATAAATAAGTGTTATAATCATACTTGCGGCGCATTACTGCGGTGCGCGATGCGGTGCGCTGCGCCGTGCGGAATGCGCGCGGTGACACCGCGCACGCGCACGAGGTGCGCCATGCACGCAGCGCATGGGGTCGCGCCACCCCTGCAAGGTGCGCACTGTGCGCGATGCCTATTTTCGGTGTGTGTGTGTGTGTGTGTGTGTGTGTGTGTGTGTGTGTGTGAGAGAGAGAGAGAGAGAGAGAGAGAGAGAGAGAGAGAGAGAGAGAGAGAAGAAACCGAGAGAGAGAGAGAAGAAACCGTGTGAGAGAGAGAAGAACCGTGTGCTGACACTATCCGACCGAAGAAACCGCCCTTATCAACGGGCAACATGAATCCAGAAGCGGGGCGACATGCACAAAGGACAAAAAATATGGCGGTGTATCTTTCCATTGTTCTGGCGGAAGATTCATTCATACGTTGGGTGGTGGAGAGCGAAGGGCCGATGAATCATGTAAGCACGTAACGTATCTCTGGAACCTTTCTTTTTTTTTTTGGGAGAATCTCTGAACAAATGAGACTGAATCCTCCGCTTGAACATGGAAAGATACATTGCCATATATGGCTTGTTGTGCATGTCGAGAGTAGTGCAGCGAGCCCGTTGGCAAACATTACCGTTGAGGTTCTGACAGGTTGGACGCGCTGGGCTTCACTCGTGCAAAGAGTTGTTCTTCCTTTACGTTTTTTTTTTTTTATTAAAAAAAAAAATCCAGGAAAAATGGTTGCCAATTCCGTCGTTTTCTACTTCAGAAGTAATACGAAGAGAAAGTTTTGAGAGATCGCGACCCTCATCATGACTGAATCTGGCCTGCAAGAACCCTACCATACAGACTGCAATTACCGTTGAGGTTCTGACAGGTTGGACGTGCCGGGCGACACTCGTGCAAAGAAATTCCGATTTTCTTCCTTAAAAAAAAAAAAAAAAAAAAAAAACATTCCAGGAAAAACGGTTGTCAGTTCCGTCGTTTTCTACTTCCGAAGTAATAAGAAGAGAACGTTTTGAGAAATCGCGACCCTCATCATGACTAATCTGGCCTGCAAGAACCCTACCATACAGACTGCAATAACCCTACCACACACAGAGTGTTCCCGAACTACAGCTTACTAAAAGCTTTCAGGCCAACGCGCGGCCTCCAAAAAACATTTGGCTGCCCGTTTCTTATTTTACGCGAGCAGGGGGCCGGGTCTACTACCGCCCCTCACAACTTTTTTTTTTTTTGTTGACCCCTATTTTTGGAGTTGCGCCGCATGCAGTGCGCGCGCGTGGTGCGGGCTGCGCGGTGCGGCGCACGTGCGCAGTGCAGCGCATCGCGATGCACCGCATGTATGGTAACTTAGGCCGCATGTATGGTAACTTAACCTTAGGGTTAGGCATTGTTTCTAAGATGAAAGGCCTAACACAATGCCCTATGTAAGCTAGAATAAAAGGTTAATCATCTGAGGGTTCACCCAACTACTTGTATGTGAAAAAAACTTGGGGATCTTGGTGAGAGACTTACCTTGGTTGCATGTGCTTGCTTGGCTGTGAGTCTGGGTTGTATTTTGATAGGTAGTAGCTTTAGATGCTCGCCATGTGCTGGAGCTTTAGGAGTTGGTTTAATTTTTGCATTTCAGAGTTCAGTTTATTTTTCATATTTGGCTTTGTACAAATTTTGGAAAGGCACTTCCGCTAAGGGATGTGCTTCCCGAATTTCTACAAATCCAAGGAGTTAGTCAATTTTTATCTTCAAAAAATTCAACTTTTTATCTGAGTTATATATCTGACTTAGTATAAATCTGGGAAGCCTACTTCTATAGAGGAAGTGTTGTCCAAAAGTTAGACAAAATTTGACCTTGTGAAGTCAAAAATGTTTTTAGAATTCATATTTAGCTTTAAATGAGTTTTGGAAAGGCACTTTCGCTAGGGGAAGTGTTGCGGAAATTTCTTACAAATCTAAGGAGTTAGTTATATTTTTGACTTAGCATAGTTCAATTTCACTCTTTGAGTTCATATCTGGCTTACCATAAATTTGGGAACCCTACTTTTATAAAAGGAGTGTTGCCCATTTTTTTACGAAATTAGAGAGTTGGACAAAATTGACTCTATAAAGTCAAAAAGTTGTTCTTTTATATCGTATCTAGCTTAGTATAAAATCCGAAAAGTCACTTTCTCTAGAGGGAGTGCTGCTGAAATTTTTCTAGTTTCAAAGAGTTAGATTATATTTGATAAGAAACTTTGGCAATCCACCCTAAATAGGGAAGATGCTGCAAAACTTTTCCCTAATTTCCTAATTCCATTTAGAGATAAACTTAGAAGTAGTTTGTGAGAAGTTGAAGTGAGATATTGTATAGGGTTTTATTCTCCATACACTTAAAATTTAGCTTTGGAAATTGGTCTGTGTTGTGTAACCGGTCTTCTTTGGTCATTTCAATTCAAGATCTAAATAGTTTCAGCCGGTGCTGCGAGGATCATCTATTGTTATCATCTAATAACAGGTCGGTTTAAGATTCAACTTCAAACTCATTCTCACAACTCAACCTAGGGCCTTGGCCCCTGTGCGTTGAATTTTTTTTTTTTTTTTTTACCCGAACGTTTATTAAATGTCCATTTAAAAAGAACCCAGTGTTTTCTTTTCGAAGGTTGGACAATGGTTGGGGCTTGTGTGAATAAGGCAAGGAGAGTGAGTGCAGAGAGTGGTTGAAGTTGACCCCGTGTAGTGTGTGATCTGTCGATGTTAAATCTGTGTTATGGCAGGTATGTTTTCTGATTCTGGAATCCAGATTTGACCTTTGTCTACGATCATTTCTATATTTGAAAGGAAGTCACACTGTGATTGTGAGAGTGATCGCCTCGTGTCTTATAACCTCATCGTAATTATATCTTGTGTAACCGCGCGTTCTACTTTGACCATGCGTAAAGATTGAGCAAATTCGTATTAAGAGAAACGAGGGATTCTCTTTTATTCTTGTTCTTTATATTTTTTATAGTTGGCCAATGAAGTTTGTGGTGGCCGTCAAAGTCAAACTCCTTGACCTATCCGAACGCCTCACTCGCACAGGGTGCAGAAGAGGATAGGTCTTGCAATCACAATTGCGATTGTCTTACGTCAAGAGATTAACCTCTCAAGACGTGTGTCAACCGACACTTGCATGTCGAAGGTGGCCCTCAAAATTATTGAAGTCCGTGTGGTCATGGGTAGCGCATAGTACGCCATCCTTGCGTGCTTGTATTCATGGATGGCTAGTCAATATGACAAGGCCTACGTCGCTGAGACATTTATTTAGAGTCTCGTGCGCGGCGCCCATCTATTTTTGTTGTCAAAAGGTTATAGGTCGGATGTGAAAAAGGAACTCGACGGGATTTACGTATGAAGTTTGGTTTATTTTTATGAAGTGTATCACGTGGTTAGATGGACAATCCTAGTTGACCCGCGCAAAGTTGCACTTGGGAAATCAGCGTCCAAAACGTCGGCTCACGTACGGGTCGGGCCCCCTATGTTACAACGACGAGAAACGCCCTCGGTCGGGCCACCTCTGCAATTGCACTCGAGCAACTTTCACATGTGGTTCAGTATCTCGCGGGGATACACTTGTCCAAGGGTGGTGACAGCCCCTTGGGCAGAGGTAGGTTGTTCCTAGCACGACCTCTATCCTGTCGTAGGGGTTCGTGAGAGGTGCGAAAGCTCCCTTGCGAAAAAGTCCTGCAAAATCCTGCGAGACGCGGCCGGGAGGGTCCCCCTGCGGGACCGATGCGCTCGATGACATATATGTTGCTTTGCATTTTCTTTTGAGGAGTCCTCCATAGCCTCGACTTGGTTGAGGAGGAAGATGATGGAGGCCATGGCTATGGTGGATGTCTAGTTATGCCAAGCAATAGGAGTGGGATTCAAACATTGATTCTCGTTCTGCCATTCATCACTAGTATTATTATTTATTGTTTGAATAAGAGGGGAGGAGAAAAGGAGGAGGAGTTGGTTGGCGAGAAGGAAGGGGAATTACCATTGGGCTTTTGTTGGTGTACGTGTTCTTCTTCTTCTTCTTCCCCTCTCTCTCCTCTCAAGTTCATTCATTTCTTTTTGCAATCGGACGACATTGTGCTTTCTCGTGGCCAGGATCGTAGCAACGCAAAGAATCAGAGGTCTTGCAGAGAGGGAAAATTTGAAGTAACTGCAAATCCGGTTAATTTATTTTATTTTTTAGTGAGGAAAAATAGAAGTAGTGCAAAATTCCAATTTTCTGCAAAAACGAACAAGAAAAACATTCGCTGAAGAGGGTAATTTTGAATTTAAGGAAAAAAAATGAAACAGAAAATAGGAGTAACTTCGATAGATCAAACATAAAATCAAATTTAAAAAGTTGCAATTTTTGAGGCAAGAGAAGTATTTCGCTGAAAATCAGATATCCTATCCCTTAAGCAGCATTGGCCGCGGGGGGGAAGTCCACGACGCGCTGCACGCCGGATTCAGGTCGAAGTTTTGGTGAGGGGTGGCGGATGAAGGCGATTGAGGGGAGGAGAGTGTGCAGAGGGGTGCGCGTACCGAAATGTTCACAGCGCACCATCAAACGAGAGCGCGCGCCCCGTCCGGGGCGGGGCATACGGCTGGCATTGATGCGGACGAACATCTTGGAGGTGAGCCATCCGATTTGCAGGCATCTTTTTGCTGGTTTTGCTTTCCCCGGTTGGCCATCGTTTTGTGTCCCCCTTCTCCTTTTTTTCATTTCTCGCGCCCGCGTTTTGTGTCCTCCCTTTTTTAAGTTTTTTTTCTTGTTTTTTTTCTTTTCCTTCCTTATTTTTTCATTTCTCGTGCGGCTGTCGCCTTGTGCCCCCTGGTAGGCCGTCGTTGTTTCTGCGGACGACATCTTGGAGGCGAGCCAACCGAAATGCAGTGTGAGGTCACCCACTGCATGCATTTGTTATTTCTGCGGGTGTGGCCCGCATCGCCCACATCGCCCGCACCGCAGGCAATTAGCTAGTGTGACTGATTGATCAATCAACCAATCAATAAATCAAATGATCCTTTGATTAATCAGCAGCTGCAACCAATCAATTTGCTCCGTTGATTAATTGTAGAGTCAGGCTTTTGCTACCTTCACTCTGGATCGCCCCAATACCAAACTGATGCATGCTCATCTGCTGATGAGTGATTCACAGATACGAAGGAGCATCGATGTGAACTGTAGGACTCAGGAAAAACAATGCCATCAGCAAATAAAAAATGTGGATCCAGAAACGAGACGATATAATGCAATGTAGCACAGGGGAAGACTCAAAGATATGACCTGACTGATCAGACTCAGACTCAACTCAGGCAGACACCATTTCACATGTTGAATCAGCAAGGAGGGGAGTCACATGGATGAAAGATCCCTCCTTGCCCACACACATGGGGAGAAAACCATGGATGATGGAGGAGGTGAGGAGACGAAGAAGAAGAAGAAGAAGAAGAAGACGAAGACGAAGAAGAAGAAGAAGAAGAAGAAGAAGAAGAAGAAGAAGACGAAGAAGAAGAAGAAGAAGAAGAAGAAGAAGAATTATCCTCTCTCTCTCTCTCTCTCTCTCTCTCTCTCTCTCTCTCTCTCTCTCTCTCACACACACACACACACACACACACACACACACACACACACACACACGATGCTGATGATGCCCATGAATACTGACTGGCGAAGATGGTGACTTCTCTGATGCAGGTCGTTGGAGTGAAGTCCAGATATGGCACCCAGGTAAGTCTCCACCTCGTTCTTGCGGCCCAGGCTCACCAGCCTCCGCACTACCAGTACCTCTCCTACTCCTCTACTGCTAAGCAAGTGCAGCTCAACTCCAACTGATGCTGTTCGACAGCAGCATGTCGCCCAAGTCATGCTCCAGCCAGATTGTTCCCAAACTGGAGGACCAGCCCAGCTATACCCTGCTGGGCCTAGCTGGACTCTCCTCGGTCTGCGATCAGGACCATCTGACCTAACATCTGATCGGTGGTCCTGATCGCAGGACCAAGTCCTGGTCCTGCATCCCTGGCCTAAAAAGGCCTGCCTGGGTCCCTACCGGACGTCCAGGCAACCCTGCTGATCCAGCAGGGTACTGAGGACTGGGCCAGGCACAATCAGATGAATGCCTGGTCCAGTCCCAGATGCGGACAAATCTGAACCTGGCCTACTACGAACAAAACGAAGAGTCGGAAACGACACCTCTGAGACAGACAAAAATAGAACAGACAAAACTCAGCCCCAGACTGAATCAGCAATAACAAATAAATAAATAAATAAATGCTGAATGAAAGAAATGCGAATGGGACAAAAATATGACCTTTAGCCTAAAACGTGGTTGTGGACCACCAAGCACCTAGCCAAAGGGGCTGCACGGCCTGGGGGCCGAAGAGAAAAATTCCGGGCCTGAAGGGCCCGTGTAGCGGCCCCTAGGATGCTACGAGACGTTGTAGCTGTGGCTTCTTCTATCTTGGGACAAGTGACAGTAGACAATAAACCTCCGGCCTGAGTGGATTATCCTGGAAATCCATGCAGTCAATCTGCAGTTTTGTCCAACATTTTTTAATGTAGATAGCTGGGAAGATTCTCACGCTCGGCCGGTCCTGCCCGGTCGGGCACCCGGGCGTGCCAATTTTTTTTATTTTTATTTTTTTGTGTGTGGTTTTCTGCGCTCTCTCAGAGGACCCCAAATCCGGGCTCATTTCTTTTTCTGCAAGTTGGATGTCACGGGGGGGAGGGGGGTATAACTTGGTTTAAAAGGGGGGGTGCCTTAGTGTGATTCTGTTATTTTAGTTTTTTTTTCCGATTCTGTGAGGAATTCTAATGTGACCCTCGTGCCCGGCCGGGCACCCGGGCATAAGTTGGGTGCCCGGGCGCCCGGAAAAACAGCCTAGGTAGATAGGAGATACACATGTTCTATAACAACGTCTCGGCTTGTTAGTCGGTCAGAACAATCACGAAATTCTCTTGTTTTCACGCATAAGACACATTCCATTGCTTTCACAAAAATTTCCAAAGCTTGTGGGTGGCACAGAATTATCAGTGGCATTGACCAACAAGCAACTGATTGCCTTCGTTCATTGTCCCCAACTGCGAACAGTGCTAAACTCTTCACACTCAAAGGCAGTTGCTTGCAATGCATGTACATGCCTGCTGGCCAATAAGCATCCACTTTGTATGCCTCCATTGCATCCAACCTTATCTTTGCATATTGAGCTGACCAATTTCTGTTTTTTCTCCAACATCTTTCCATCGGCTCATTAGCAGTATCGTTGAGCCAGTGTGTGATATTGTAAGATTGACTATGCCCATCATATTCCCCAAGTGTGAGGACATTGGCACTAGTAGAATGTGATTACCATGTTCACTCACATTGGTGAGTAGAAGCTTCCAGAAGGACGGTTCTGTAGCCCCAAATAAATCTATTGATATTGCAGCAATCCTAGCAAGCTCTTCCTTGATTCGAGAATTCTTGTGGCTCCACGGCAAATTGCCAATTCGCTCAAATATGGCGACTGGAGAAGTACCCTGCACAGAATGGCATATGAAACACGAGCAAAAATAAAATTCATGAAGTGCAAGTACATAGCATGTTGCACGTTCACCCGCAAAAGACAAAATTCAAGGAAAATGTTCAAAACAACATATGGCATAAAAGCGAGATGAAGAAAAAAGGGAAAGGATTCACACGTCTCAGGGCCTCGCCATATCACTCGCCAAATGTGAAAAAGACAAAAACTATGGTGGGCGTATCTTCCCTCGTTCTAGCAGACGATACATCCTCCAATTCGCAAATTTGGTGAGTAGTGCAGGGAGGACCGTACAGTAGGCCATACAGAAACTTCCAGCTACGTAGTATACAGTAGGCAGTACAGGTACCGTACAGTGGGATGTCTAGGTACCATACAGTAGGCTGTACAGGTACCATAAAGTAGGGCGTACAGAAACTTCCAGGTGCCATACCGTAGGCTGTATAGAAACTTCCACGTAGGTACTGTACAGTCGGCCTTATAGAAACTTCCAGGTGGGTACCTCGCAGCAGGCTGTACAGAAACTTCCAGGTAGGCAGTAGTCTGTCGAAGTCAGTAGGGGTCAGCCATCAGGTAGTGGCCAAGTGGAAGTCTCAGCTCAGTCCGAGGACAGGTCTACAATGGTCAGCAGACTCAGAATCGTTGAGAACAGCTACGGCCAAGGAAAGGGATAGACGTCACAGGTCTCATTTTAGAACTGCAGCAGGTACAAAAAGCCAAGTCCCGGCAAGCGTCAACACTTTTTGCCACTTGGGCTGTTGAAAAACACAGACTGATGGCATGGTACAGGGTCAGGACCTGGGGGAGGACATGAGGTTAGACATTATTTCACTGCTGTACAAAAAAGGCGACAAGAGGAACATTCATAACTGGAGACCTATCTCCCTATTGAACACCTCATACAAGTTTCTCGCTAAGACCCTAGCCAACCGCCTCAAATGATACTTGCCAGGGTTTATTAAGGAACAGGCAGGCTTTGTTCAAGGACGGAAGATTCTGAACAATGTTCTTCTTACTATTGAGGCCCTAGAGACCATGAAGGAAGATCAACTGGAGGTAGTAACCCAACTCTTAGACCTGGAAAAGGCCTATGACAGGGTCAACTGGCAATTTGTGTTGGATACACTGGGTCGGGGGGGGATTTGGGGAGTGTTTCTGTCGGGGGTAGGAAGGGTAATGGTCAATTGGGAGATCTCCAGTGCCTTCCCTCTCTCTCTATCACTGAGGCAGGGGTGCCCCTTGGGACCTATGCTTTTTGTCATCCAAATGCAGGTCCTCCTTTCTTTGATTAGGAAGCACCCAGATATCCAAGGAATGCGCACAGGGGATGGCAAACAATGCAAGGGATCTGCCATGGCAGATGACCTCTTTGGTTTGTCTATTAATTCCAAGGAATCACTGGAAGCACTCAAACCGTGTCTTGATCAGTATTCCAAATTTTGGAAGCCCTTGTTAACTGGTCTAAGTTTGTCGCAATAACCAATGGAAATGCGTGCTTGTCAGTGGATTGGGGTTTGAAATGCTTACCTGTTGGGGAGTGTGAGTGCTTTTTGGGTGTGCAGGTGGGTATGCTGGAAGGCAAGAAGGTGGCCAGCACGTTGGTGGAAAGAACGGTAACCTCCAAAATCGGTAAGGTTGCAGGAGTGAAAGGCACTTCAATTTTTGGAAGAGCGCTAATCCTAAATTCTTTAGCTTGGGGCAGAATTAGGTCCCTGTCCACGAGGTATCTGTGTGAGCAGATGATGAAGAAGTTGGCTATATTGCCAAAATTGCTTGGAAGAAGGTCACAGGAGGCAAGGCTGACGGGGGCCTCGGTATCAAGAATCCAGAACTCCAAGTGAATGCCTTGTTGGCCAGGTCGGTGGTATCCCTCCTAAGTAGGGTTCCCTCCCACCCATGGGCAGACTTGGCTGTAATTATCCTGATGACGGAATGGGGTCTAAGTAGGGTGGAGGATGTGTGGGTGGTCCTGCTCACCCCCTCCTTCATCCAAGGGCCAATAAGCTCCCCAATCTGGAAGGACATGCTCTTGGCGTGGTCTTCGGTATTGCCGACGCAACTGAAGGAACCGAGCACAATGGAGGAAGTCCTTGCACAGCACATATATCGTCACAATTGTCACATAACTATGAACTAATATATATACAGCCTCCTGATGAGTCGGTGAAACTCCGACGAAACAGTTTGTCACAGCCCCTCGTTTGTTGTCCTCTTCTCTCTCTCTGCCTGCGGTTTACCGGGCAGTTCTGTTTGTGACGATATATATATATATTGTCACATCACTACAAACTAAAAGAGCGCACTTTGCGGAGCAAAGAATAAAAGCAAAAAACGGGCACAGTGATAACATGCAAAAAGAAAAAGAAAAAGAAAAACAAAAAGAAAAAACGAGGGCAGATTAAAACCATTAAATTTCTCATTCTTCTTTGAACTCCACCTCCACTGTGCCTCTCACGTGCAAGGCTCGCCACGTTGATGAAGTTGAGCGCGAGCTGCCCCCATCCCCGTATGGCATAACAGCCCACTTGCACGCTGTGAGAGAGGCAGAGTGAAGGGGAAGGTGTTAAACACAGGGAAAAGCTCAAGAATGAGG
>BFEA01000354.1:1260109-1278874 GCA_003427395.1 Chara braunii | reverse complement strand
CTCAGGTCGGGATTCCTGCCGTCGTCCTTTTTGTTTGCTGTTCACAATCAGCAGCATTGTCAAAGAGGGAGCTTGGTGTAAATGTGAAACTGCGTCTCCCGATGAGTGTGCAATCAGCATAAGTGTGCAACCAGCAGCAATGCCATGTATATATATATATATATATTGTCACAAACAGAACTGCCTGGTAAACCGTAGGCAGAGAGAGAGAATCTGCGACGACGAAGGGGAACCGTGGCTGGCAGGGGACGCCACAGGCCACTTTGGCAGATCCTGGATCCAGAGGGGAGTATCTAAGGTGTCGGACCTCTGGAACTCGGATTTGTCGCAAAGGAGATCAGCTGCAGGGTTAAGGACGAAGCTTCACCACCTAAGAGCGGTCCAGGATCAGGTGGACAGGGTGATAACAAGCATTCTGCAGCGGCGGAAAGAGATCCTGCTCAACCCCTTTCCCGCTTACGAAGGGCATTGGACCCGGCAAGGAGGCGGGGACCCAGTGGGGGAAGCGTGGAAAGTACATGAGTACCTGAATCAGGGACAGGCCCTCGCTACCCTGTACACCATGGCTCCGGAAGAACGCAAGTCTCCCCAAATTTTGGAAGCAAAAAACGAAGGCATCTCTCTCAAGCAAGCTCGCTCGGTGAAGTATGTTCCAAGAAGGTGAGTAAGGAGGTAGTGGTGTATACTTGCCCCATGGGCTTGCAGCCTTGCAGGCTTGGAACAGGTTCAGAGTATCCCCCCTGTAGTGGGGTTTGGAGCTGCTGGAACCATCCAGAAAAGCAAACCCTATGGGCTATACCCTGGAGTGGGGTACCAGGCGCAGCTAAATCCTGTGCTCTCCCTCTGGGGGTAAAGAATAACGAATCGATAGCAAATGGAGTCTTCGGAAAGGTCCCAGAGGAGGGGTAATATCTGTGGAGAACATTGAGACAGATCCCGTCAGCCAAATTTAGCAGTTTATCCTGGCTTCAATCCCCACAGCCAAATGGCTGCGCATTAATAGAATGTCAGTGGACCCTGTTTGCCACTGGTGTAAGAAATCTGAGGAAACCGCAACCCATCCATTGTGGGGCTGTGTTGAGTAACGAAGGATCTGGGAGTGGCGGACCAGAATTTGGGCCAGGCACATGGAAGAGCAGGTGCGGTGGGATGAGGGGTTTATGGTGGAGGGATTGCTGCACAATGTGGAGGCAGTGGGGAAAGGTTGGACGTACGCTGTCTCAGCCTGCAGAGAGGCAATTATGCAAGTCATTTGAAAGACCAAGATTGATCGTATCTTCAGATCTTAGTTTTATTCTGACATTAATCTGATGTATATGGTACTTTCAGAGGGTCGCTCTCTCATTTGGGCCGACTGGAGATGTACCAGGAGAGCTTTAAACAAAAAAAGCTGCTCGGGACAATTTCTTTAGGTCCTGGGAGGAGAAGATCAGAATGCTAAAGTTGAAATCCTCAGGCATTGTCTTGGAGCTGATGGGACCAAGGCCCCCGTGAACGGAATATCTTAAACCACAAGTACACCCGAGCCTGTTTTTACCGAAGCGACGCGCCGCAGCGCGCCGAATTTTGCCGACCCTGCCTTCGAAAAGTCCCACCTTCATTTGGTTCAGTGCTCGGTACCGGGTAGCAGCCGTTCGCCGAAGTGGAGTGGCCAAAATGCGGTGTACTTGGCAACGGTTGGAGGCGCGCCGCTTCCCCTCGCACGTTGTTTTCGCAAATGACCTCCGGCCTTCCGCCGCTGGCCCTCCCCCCCCGGACCACCGGTTCATTGGCGGAGTCGGGGAAGTCCGCGCGTGATTTCCCCCCGTGCTTTTCCAATACGACGCATGGCCCTGGCGCGTGTGCAACAGCGTATGGCGGGGTCACCTCCCGAATGTGATGAGATGGCAATCGGCATCGAACCTGCAACAGCAGATTATAAGACTAATCTTCACCGCCACTCCACATGACACACAACGTGGCAACGATAGTGTGGTTGGAACTTTGTGCCCAAAAAGAGAGCACGATCATTCTGCTGTCATGCAGACGATGCCACGTGTCGTCATCCAAGTACGAATTTTGGCCTTGCACACGACATACAGGCCGAAAACTACACCTGCCGGACGGCTTCATGTCCACTTCGGCCCTCCCCACCAGCCCACCGCGTGACACAACACGGCCCGCCCACGAAATCTGCACCACCATCGCCAAACGCGCCGGTACACCCATTGGATGTGCACAGACACGTGTTTTCAACCGCGGAATGAAGACGCTAACACGTGTCAGCTGCTGTCTCTTATACACATCTAGATGTGTATAAGAGACAGGGGCACAGCGGAAGCCCCTCCCCCCCCCCCGCCGTTTTCCGCTTCCGACCTCGCAGCAAATTGCCCAAATGAGCGGGCCCGCAAGGACGACTGGGACCGCCGACGTGAATGACGAGTTTCCAATATTTTATTTTGCCGACCCTGCCCCCGGCCTCCGCTTTCTTCGGAATGAGTCGTTTTCAATATTTTCTTTTGCCTGACCGGTGTACTTGTGGTTTAAGTTGGAAATAACTGAATATTCTGAGTTTCAGGTTTAATTACCATGCCCTTGAACTATTAGGCTTGATGAACATTGAGGCTTGATGAGCTGTAAACAAAACAGTGATCCTTAGCTAGGCCTTCATGAGATTCAGGCGCCTCATTGGTGAAGAGGCTGCAGGATCACAACTTTGATACCCGACCAGTTATGCAATGTTTTGAGGGACGTTGGACCCGGTTTCCAACAGGTGCAGCCATTGAAACCGGCGAAAAAGAAAAAGAAAAAGAAAAAATCACAGACTGATGCACAGCAGAGAAAAATGGACTAAGGGATGACAGGGACCGTTGGAGGAGGACGGCACCAATGAAAAAATCACAGACTGATGCACCGCAGAGAAAAATGGACTAAGGGATGACAGGGACCGTTGAAGGAGGACGCCACCAATGAAAAAATCACAGACTGATGCACAGCAGAGAAAAATGGACTAAGGGATGACAGGGACCGTTGGAGGAGGACGGCACCAATGAAAAAATCACAGACTGATGCACCGCAGAGAAAAATGGACTAAGGGATGACAGGGACCGTTGAAGGAGGACGCCACCAATGAAAAAATCACAGACTGATGCACAGCAGAGAAAAATGGACTAAGGGATGACAGGGACCGTTGGAGGAGGACGGCACCAATGATGACTACAAACTAGTACAAAGGCTAAAACACTATAAGCGTGTTATGTACCCCATTGAACTTCAGTCCACAACGAATTCACAAGTTCCCATACATGCATGCAATTGCAGAGTAGACTCGAAGGAGGCAAATCCAAACAAAACCGGAGAGAAGATATGCACAGCGGAAGCTTGAAATACACAGAGAATTGAAAAACGAATTTCAATTCTGTAATCCCCCGTCCTCCTCCAATCAATCCGAAGTACTTGTTCCAAGAATCACAACCGCGTTTACAACAACCCCAAACAACCCAAAACAAGTGTTCAACGAAGCCTACAGGAGTCTTCTTCTTCCTCCTCGCCACCTCATGCCCCTGGCTATGGCTGCCGTAGCAGCAGTAACCCCATAGCCGTCACAACCTGCCAGTCTGAACGAGCAACCCCAATAATAGCAGCGCCTGCACCGCAGTGCAGCGCTGGAAGTCCTGATGAAGAAGGAGACAACCGGTCCAGCACTTCGAAGAAGACAAAAACGAAGTTCCTCATGAGGAGGAACAGCAGATGTGGCTGCCAAGTGGAGAATGGCAGCGCCCAAACCCAACAACACAGCCCTGTGGAAGCTCGCGTGCAGAGCTGCTGAATAGCAGCAGTGCGATCTCCAACTCTGTGTCCCAGCCCCAGCTATGGCTGGGCTTCGAGGAAGAAGATGCCCTTGCCCAAAATAACGCAGCAGCGCTCCGGCAAAGAACGGGCAGAATTTCCCCAGCAAAAACCAGGAAAAAAAGACCCGAACTAATTTTCCTTCCCGCTACTTCTACCCTCTGCCTAGACCTACGACGGACTCCAAAGCCAACAGCCCAAGACTCATCTGTATCTAGATGGAAACAGGGGAAAAGGTGGCCTAGACCTATGACAAGGCAAAGGAAAAGGGCCAATGGCCTAGGACTACCAAACAGAGACTACTAGTAACAGACTCAGGGATCAAGCCCCATAGGGCTCAACACTCACAAACAAAACACACAGGTTACAGGTCACGGGATCAAGTCCCGCAAGGCTCAAAACAAACAAAAGCAAGCAAACAGGCAACACAGCAGACGAAGGTTGCGGGATCAAGTCCCGACAACGACGACAGGGACAAAATTAGCATACAGCCCGCTTGTAGCACTGCAATTCATTGCAAGGGTAGGACCTCTCTTAACTGAGTTGGCCCCAACGTCCTTGAGACAAGATCACGAATTAAGTGCGCACAATGGGCAGCGGATACCAGAGATGACAATGGTAACAGGTGGCTCGCAGTAAGTATTGGAAAGGGAGACAGATGAGAAAGGACCCCGGTGTTAATGCAGGACGACACCGGATGAAAGGGGGTGATGCAAAAGTCAGAGCTTCGTATGGTGACCGGCAAAGACGTCAATTTGCTTGAGCGGCACAAGGCAAAAATAGTTTGTGTAGGGAGGAACAGCACTTCTGGCCGGTCTCCTATTCAGCTGCACCTAGGGTGGAAACCAGGAACCCCACTGGAATTCCTCCTCCCTGCAAACCAACCAACTGTAGCGCGAGGAAGTTAGAATTTAGTGTACAATACGACAAAATGCTGCAGCAGGCCGTGGATAGAATGCAGAATCCCAGGATGCAATTATTGCATCCGAGAAAAAAACAAAGACAGCCCTCTAAGTTTCAAGTAGGAGAGAGAGTCTGGGTGAAGTCTTCAGAATTTGGGCAGGAGCAGAATGTCTCTTGCAAGCTCATGCCACAAGGCTTTGGGCCATGAGAAGTTCTTGACATTGTGGGTTCTGACCCTGATAGTCCATCGTACGGCATTCATGGAGGAGTTTCCTTCATGAACAGATACCCTCTCTTCCACGCCTCCAAACTCCTACCTTTTTGTTCGACTGAGGAGTTTCCTTCAAGGAGGTCAATGCTTCCCCCTTTCATGAACAGATACATCGACATGAGACTTATGCTTGTACCGAAGCCTGTTGGCAGAGGAAGACTGTTGAAACCACAGATGCAGTTCCGGGTCGTTTTCAGGCATCATACAGATCCTAAAGAAGATTGGTGGTTCACAAGGGAGGAGCTGATGAAGGCAACACCTCAGGTCGTACCTCGTTATGAAAGAATGTTGAAGGGAAAACAACACGTGGATTGAAAGTTTCTCTCGGGACTGGGGAGGGAGTGCGAGGAAATGATGCCCTCGGTATGCTGAAGGAAAAATCAAGGCCTTGCCCACCCTAAGTAAAGGCGGGCCTGCAAATTTAGGCCTTGGTCTGATTTGAGGCTGGTGAGAGCAGAAAATGGGGCCCCGTGGGTAGGTTCCTGCACGCAGCATCTCCAACCAACCGGTAGGGCTCAACCTTTGGTTGGTTGACGATGCTCAGGCCCAGTCAGAGACGATGAGACCCAGGGATTTACAATTGAGCCCCGCAAGATTCTGGAAGGGCCCTGAGCGCAGCTACTGGGACAGGGGTGCAGCCAGACCAGTCAAGCCGCGGGCCAGCCAGCCAGCACACAAACAACTGAGCCTTGCTCACTCGACATACTTGTGGCTGGAGGCTGCAGCAGTGTTGTTGGAATGCGTGTTGGGAGAAGAGCCGGCCAGGGGAAGAAGAGGGGTGCTGGTTGGGAGCTTGACTGAGCGAGCGGCAGCCATGGCCGGGCTGACCACTCGGGCACCAAGTGGGTGACAACGGAGGTACTTGGGTGGAGGGGAAGGCATGCGGGTGGAAGATGGGGAATGAGCTGTGTAACGAGGCACATACCTAGTCGCTCAGGCAGGCTGTTAGCTTAAGAGTCTTCATGCGACATCGGGTGGACGGCCTTCAATGCAGACCTGTATAGCGATTAGGAGTCCAGTCTAGGACAAGGTTGTCAGTAGTCTGGGCATTCAGTGCCATATAGGGTGAGAACGTTGATGAACCTTGGTGAATGGAGGCGAGATGGGGGCTTTCTTTATCATGTGACTTCAATGTTGGTCAAATCTTACTTGGTGTGATTTCTCGGTGCATTCTGCTTTCAGTTTCTGCTCGAAGTTATCTGGATTGCATTGGAATGTTGCAATCTGGATTTCTGCCATTCGCATTGCTCATTTTCCTCACACATGGTAAGGTGTCAGCCTAAGAACAAGAATAAGAATGAGAATAAGAATAATAATGTAAGGACCTGCCAAAACACGGACTGAGAAGTTGAGAACACAGCTGATTTCTGAGTTTTGCCGATGGAATGAATGCCTTGCTGAGATTTCCACTTCTTGCCGAGTTTCCTAAGTCGGTGTGTGTGCGTGCTTGCTAGTCTGTGTGTGTGTCTGAGTGTTTGTCGGCCTGAGCGTGAGTGCGGCCCGCCAGGGCACTTGTTTGTTTGGGAGGCCCATAGAGCTGGTGTGGCCTGCCGGGGCACTTGTTTGTTTTGGAGGCCCATAGGGCCGGTACTTACCTGTGGCCGTGACTTTGGGGTTGCAGCGGGAAAAACACTCCGGTGGCTGACGGGGGTAGCTTAGGGCACATTCGAGTAGCGGTAGCGAGGGCTGTAGGTACTTGAGTAGCAGGTAGGCCGGTGCCACTCAAGTAGCGGTCGATGTGTCGAGAACCAGAGGCCGAGCAGAAGAAGAAAAAAATTTAGTATTTTTAGAGGCCCAGTACTGGTAGGCTAGGTCTAGGCGGGTACCAGTCCAAGTAGCCTAAGTCTAGGGCTTGTACGGACGATATGAGAGTCTGCAATGATGTTTCCCTCTGAAAGGGAGGAGGTACCGGTTGCTTGGAGGCCATGCGGCCTCCAGGCAACCGCCCAAGAGGCAGGTTGGCCGCTATATCTCCAGGAGGAGCAAAGAGCTCTTCCTCATTTTGCTGCATGCAAGTTTAGCGTCAGGCTGCTGGAGCGCTGGTTAGAAGCAGCGCTGGTGTAAAGCAGCGCTGTGGGGAAGAGGAGCACCCAGCTCTCCACCTTGGCTATGGTGGAGGAGCTCGGGTAGGAGGAGGAAGAAGGGGACTAGGAGAGGGGAGAGCCAGGGGTACTTACCTGGCTATGGTGGATGCCATCTTCACCGCCTTGGTGGGCGCTGCATCTGGAAGGCCCCTGTTGGGGTAGAGCTGCATCAAGAAGCTTTGAGGCACAGTCAGGCATGGCGGCCTGAGAGGAAGAGGTCATATCTGCTTTGAGTTGTCTTCTGCACGTCAGGGCAAGGCCCTTAGTAGTCCGCCATAGCCTCGGCCTGGATGAAGAAGAGAGAGGAGGGCGGCCATGCCTATGGTGGACCTCAAGTTGTGATGGCATGCTGGCAGTAGAAGAGGGACTCGGACATTGATTCTGGTTCAGCCATTCATCATTATTATTATCATTTATTGTTTGGACAAGAGAGAGACAAGGAGGAGGAGTTAGTTGGCGAGAAGAAGGGGTAATTAATCATTGGTCTTTTGCTGGTGTACATCTTCTTCTTCTTTTTTCTTTCTTCTTCTTCTTCTTTCTTTCTTCTTCTTCTTCTTTCTTTCTTCTTCTTCTTCTTTCCTTCTTCATCTTTTTCTTCTTTCCCTCTCTCGCCTCTCAAGTTCATTCATTTCTTTTGCAATCAGACGGCATTGTACTTCGTCATGAATTTGCACTTCGAAATTGGCCAGGATCGTAACAATCATAATCATAATCATAATCATAATCATAACGAGAAGATTACAATGAATGTATACCAGCTATCATTCTGTCTGGATACATTCATATCAGGGCTCTGTGTATTCTGCAAGGAATGTGAGCGAGAGCGATATACAGAAAATCAAGTTGCAAAATCATGCAGAAGTCCAGATAGTCATGTAACAAGCACAGAGCTCAAAGGCACTAAGATTCCATCCAAATAAGAGCAATACATTGACCTTGTGAGCCAATGTTCAAGCCCTCAGGCCACACCAATGCAGTATTCAATGTTGCTCCTCTTGTCTGGCGCCCAGAGCTACTCGCCCTACCTAGCGTATCTACATTCATGCAATAGGCTCACTTCGACTTTGAAGACCAATGTACATGACGTCAACACCAATGCCGACCTCCCACATACACCAGGAGCGTACTCTCAACTCCACTCATCATCCCCTGTCCACCCACACTTGCGCCACCTCCTGAAGACCACCGTCGCCTTCACCTGCCCTCGCGCCCTGCAGCCTGGCTATGGCCGCTAGTGCGCCGCTGCCCTGCAGCACCCCTCACCGCTCAGCGCCCGCGAGCGCCCCTGCCAGCACTAGCGCAATTCAGACACTTGCGCTGAATCGCAGCAGCGTGTCCCCATTGCCTTCCTAGGCGAGAATGCCTTGGCCTGGCTGGCCTCCTCCCTATATGGAGACATTGTTGCTGCTGGACTGTCTGGGCCTGGCCATGGAAGTTTCCAGTAGCTTCCGGTCAGGCACCAGTGTCTGCACCCAGGCCCATATCTACAGTTGAGGGCCTGGGCCCTTTTCAGTCGGGTACCCCGAAGATTTTCCAAGCCCCAAATATTTGCTGTGTTTGCATTGGCCCGTGGCCACTTCGTGATGTGTCGGCATCACGCTGCGTGTGCCCAGGGTGCAACCACCTGCGTCCTGGGCTCAACTGCCTGACGCAACTGCTTCTTCTGGAAGAGCCCAGGGTGAGGCCCAGGTTGCACTTCAACCAACTCGCATGCAGCAACTGTCTGAGACCCACATTGGAAAGTGCTGAGATAAGGGCCTCTCGTGGATATTCAGTCCCGCCTTCACTTAGGGCGGGCACGAAGCTTGCTAGGGGGGCACAGTCTAGAACATATACATGTTGTCTAGGGCCCCCTGAGTTCCTCACAATTCAAACGGATGGGGTGATACCGTGATAATCTTGCACTGTCCACCACCCAGGGACTGCCAGGTTGAGACTGGTAAGTCCCTACATGTGGGAGTCAGGAAGTTGGGACAATCGGACAGCCCTATCCCAACTTGGGATTTTGTGGGAGAAAAATCGGAGTAGGGCCATATATTGCATAACAGTTAGGTATCCTGCACATATGTAGCCAAGAATAAAGTCTAAATGCCTTGGAAGAAGCTAAAAGGCAAACCTTTGTCAATTCCAAGCTTGTATCTAGTCTAAAATTGGAGTAGATACTGAAAGTCTAAGACAAAACAAAAAAAAATGAAAAGGGATAAACTTGATGGCCGGTTTTTGTTTTCGACATTGACCTTGAGAACAGATCAATGGCCAAAACAAAAACGACATTTTGCTGGTGCCAACTCATAACCGACAAGTCTGAAATTGGCATCCCAAAATGGAAAGGAAGTTTAAGGAACAAAATAAGAGACAAAACAGAACTGGCTCAAACTGAAGCTAGGTACACTTGGGGGTGAAAGTTAGAGCCCCTAGGCCCACCTGAATGTGAATCGGGGAAGATCTAGCCACAAAAATGGCCAGATCTATGGCCAGGGATAATCCGAGTTACAGATCCTACCTCGGACCACTCAAATTTGAGTGGGACCTTAGAAAACTCAAGTGGAGGGCAAAAGAGGCCTCCAAACTTGATCAAGTATGTCCCTTGATTATTCAGATCAAAGAGACAGGATCTGTTCTTAAAAGTAAGCACATAGGACAGCCCAAGGCAATGCGAGGTAAGTCATACACCTCGGACTGCATGAACCTGGCCCTGTCAAAGGCCAGATACATCCTGACAGGCCTAGGACCCAAAGGAGGCCTTCAGGTGCACCTCAGACCTCCCAGAACTGGTTTAGGAGATCCAGAAGCTCCTCCAAGAGCAGTGAGCACTGAGCAGCCTATAAAGGTGAGGGAGGCTGGCCACTCAACTCACATTTGCCTCTTAGCACAGATGTTGGCCAAAAGGTGGTCGGTACTGCTGCAGGCCATGCCGAAGTAAGGGAGGGTGATGCCCTGCGCCTAGGAGGAGGAAGAAAGAGTGTGGCATTCCACGGCTCCCACACGGGCCCCATCGGGCCCACCAGTAGGGTTGGGGGTTTGGTAGGGGTTCTAGGATCCGTTTAGGACCAGTGTCATTTCGGCCCATTTTAGGACCCGTAGGAGTCAGAGGCCGGATAGGCCTGTTTCGCTAGTAGGCCCAGTTAGGCCAGTTTCGGACCAGCACCACTATCCAGGTTTCGTTTAGGCACCACTATCCAGGTTTCGTTTAGGTGCCACTATCCAGGTTCCGTTTAGGCGCCAGTCTCCTGTTGGGACCCAGTTTTCGTTTCGTTTTCGTTTTGGCGCCAGTGCACATCCTGGCCCAGCGACGCAGCACTATCCAGGTAGTTTGAGGCTGGACTTCGAACAGTCCAGCACTATATATAGCTGACCCTCCTCCACTCCAGCAGGTAGTATGCAGAGGTAGTTTTCGAGGTAACACTGAGGCAGTGCCTCCGTAGTCTTCAGTAGTCGACATGCTGGGCGCGGTGTATAGGAGGAGAGAGTGGTCTTCCAGCGCTGGGCGCCGTGCTAGAGTAGTTGAGCTTGGGCTCCAGCACGCTGCAGCGGGGACCAGGGAGTTGAGGCAGGCGGAGGCCAGGGGACTTACCTGATGACTTACCTGTGGTGCCATTGCTCCAGCTCCGTCTTCAGCACGTCCATACCTGCATCACGGCGCCACATTTCCACAGGTCAGTACCCGGATACATCACACACACACACACACACACACACACACACACACACACACACACACACACACAGAGAGAGAGAGAGAGAGAGAGAGAGAGAGAGAGAGAGNAGAGAGAGAGAGAGAGAGAGAGAGAGAGAGAGAGAGAGAGAGAGAGAGAGAGAGAGAGAGAGAGAGAGAGAGAGAGAGAGATGACAATGAGACTTGGTGACTTTCGGGCATCGCCGGATTCAGTGACACTACAACTTGACATTGTATGAGCAGCGACATTGGGGATACCTTGGAGACTGGGGTCATCGGGCTATGGTGGCTGATCCTCCCTATCTAACCTCCCTTTGTCTATTGTCCCCCATCTTCGTCCGTGCTTGCATTGGACTCAGCGCACCTTCTATGTTTGCTGCGCCGAGTCCACTCCCACCGTATGATGGTGGTGGTAGTCAGAATCTGTCATTGTCCATGCCGAGTCAGACCTTGGTATTTCAGTCTTCCGCTGTGCTATTTTTGTATTGTCTCTGAGAGGTCAGTTCTTGGTTCTGATTGATGCCGATTAGGCATGCGACAGACAGAGTCTAGCTAAGAGAGAGTGGTTGGCAAAGGGAAAGTGTCACTGGCCTAGAGGGGAGCCGCGCTGCATCCTTCAAGCTTTGGAAGGAGGTGGGGAGGCCAGTAGGAGTGCCATAGCCCTCTTGAAGGGGTGGGCTGCATTGCTAGGCTTAGAGGAGAAGTCCACCATAGCTTCCCAAGCCCACGGTCTGAACTTGGGTTGTTCAAACTAGAGAGGGGCTGAAAGGAGTAGTAAGCATGGGGGAGGGCATCAGAGAAGGGAGGAGGGAGAGAAAGGAGGAGATTTACCTGATGACGGAGCCACTAGAGTGGACCAGATCTTGGTAGGTAACCATAGCCTAGGCCAGGAGGCCCTGTTGAGACCAAGGAGAGACTCTGATTGTCTTTGACCATTTTGGGAAGACTGCACCGAGAAAAGTATACACTAACAAGGTTAGTGCAAGAGGGGAAGAAGGAATCTTCCTTATCTTCTTCTTCCCCTTCTTCTTCCTCTCCTTCTTCTTCCACTTCTTCCTCTTCTTCATCTTCTTCTTCTTCTTCTTCTTCTTCTTCTTCCTTCTTCTTCTTCTTCTTAGTCTTCTTCTTCTTCTTCTTCTTTTCTTCTTCTTCTTCTTCTTCTTCTTCTTCTTCTTCTTCTTCTTCTTCTTCTTCTTCTTCCTCTTCTTTCTCTTCTTCTCCTTCTCCTTCCTCTTCTTCTTCTTCCTCCTCTTTCTCTTCTTCTCCTTCTTCTTCTTCCTCCTCTTTCTCTTCTCCTTCTTCTTCTTCCTCCTCTTTCTCTTCTCCTTCTTCTTCTTCCTCCCCTTCCTCTTCTTCTTCTTCCTCTTCTTCTTCTTCCTCTTCGTCATCCTCTTCTTCGTCTTCTTCTCCTCCTTCATCCCCTCCTTCTCCCTCTTCTTCTTCTTTCCCTTTCTTCTTCCTCTCCTCCCTTTTCTCCGTCTTCTCTTCTTCCTCATCTGCATCTTCTTCACGCTTCTTCTTCTTCTTTTTCTTCTTTTTGTTTCTCCCTCTCCTCCTCCTCCCCCTCCTCCTCCTCCTCCTCCTCCTCCTCCTTCTTCTTCTTCTTCTTCTTCTTCTTCTTCTTCTTCTTCTTCTTCCTCTTCTTCTTCTTCTTCTTCTTCTTCTTCTTCTTCTTCTTCTTCTTCTCCGTTTCCTTCTTCCTCCCCTTCTTCTCCTTCCTCCTTGTCTCCCCTTTCACTCCTCCCTCAACCCCTTCGCCTTCTCCTCCTCCTCCTCCTCCTCTTCTTCTCGCAAGTTCATTTATTGATCAAATAGATCTTCATTGTGAAGTTTATACTTTGATGCTTTCGATTCTGCGAGTAACTGTTAGACTTGGTGCTTTTTCTTCAAGTAGTTGTTAGACTTCAATGCTTTCAATTCTTCGAGTAGGTGCTAGACTTGGTGCTTTTTCTGCAACTAGCTGTTAGACTTGGTGCTTTTCAATTCTGCAAGTAGCTGTTAGACTTGGTGCTTCTCAATTCTGCTGGTAGCTGTTAGACTTGGTGCTTTCATATCTTGCTTTGCTGCTAGTTCCATGGTGGTAGCTTCGTTGATAGTTCCACTGATCCCTCCCCTAACTACATTCTACTTCTAGTATTGCTTCTACTTGTATTCTAGTATTAAAGTCTACTCCAGACTAGCCTATCACTTTGTTGTACTTCGCCGATCCACCCTGACTCACCTATGTTGAGAGTTTGCTGTTTCCTACCTAGTTCTAATGTTGTACCTTGTTTATTTCTACCTCTGAACTTTGCTGTTACTTCGCTGATCTACCCAGACTAACCCATGTTGAAAGTTTGTAGTTTCCTACCTAATTCTAATGTTGTACCTGGTCTATTCTACATCTGAACTTTGTTGTTGCTTTGTTGCTTTACCCTAACTAACCTTTGTTGAAAGTTTGTTGTTTCCTACCGAGTTCTAGTGCTGTACCTAGTCTATTTCGACATCTAAACTTTGATGTTACTTCGGTAATCGACCCAGCCTAAACCATGATGAAAGTTTGGTGCATCCTATCTAGTGCTATACCTAGTCTATTTCGACATCTGAACTTTGCAATTACTTCACTGATGCACCCTGACTAATCTATGTTGAAAGTTTGTTGTTTCCTACCTAGTTGTAGTGTTGTATTTAGTCTATTTCTACATCTGAACTCGGGTGTTACTCTGCTGATCTACCCAGACTAAACTTTGTTGAAAGTTTGTCATTTCCTACCTAGTTCTAGTGCTGTACCTAGTTTATTTCTAAATCTGAACTTTGCTGTTACTTCGCTGATCCACCTTGACTAACCCATGTTGAAAGTGTGTTGTTTCCTACCTAGTTCTAACGTTGTACCTAGCCCATTTCTACATCTGAAGATTCTGAAGTTCGCTCTTACTTCGATGATTTATCCTGACTAACCCATGTTGAAAGTTTGTTGTTTCCTACCTAGTTCTCGTGCTGTATCTCATCTGCTTCTACATCTGAACTTTCTACATCTGAACTTTGCTATTATTTTTCTGATCCACCCTGACTAATCTATGTTGAAATTTTGTTGTTCCCTTCCTAGTTCTAGTGTTGTACAGTCTGTACCTAGTCTATTTCACGATCTGAACTTTGCTGCTACTTCGCTGATCTACCAAGACTGATCTTTGTTGAAAGTCTGTGGTTCCCTACCTAGTACTAGTGTTGTACCTAGTCCGTTTCATCATCACTCAAAAACCCTGAACCCTAAACCCTGAACCCTAAACCCTAAACCCTGAACCCTAACCCTGAACCTTGAACCCCCGTCACTTAGTAATAATCACAACTGACTTGGACCAATGTACCTAAGGAAGGGTTAGGCTAGGAGTTAGCTTAGGTGGGTGTCCAAAGTCGATGGGTGCCTCTCTCTCTCTCTCTCTCTCTCTCTCTCTCTCTCTCTCTCTCTCTCTCTCTCTCTCTCTCCCCCTTTTTCCTACTATTCCTACATTTCTATAGTAGTAACGAACTTACTCTTCTTTCTCCTCGCCAGGGAAGCAAACAGACTAATTGACTTGATCCAACTTGAGGGAAAGAGAGGGCAAGGAAAGGGCTGCCGGTTCCTTGTGCCACCAAGAGGACGGGTTTGGGAGAGGCAAGGGATTGAGGGAAGAAAGTGAGGAAAACAAGAGAACAAGTCGTTTGAAAAGTTCAGTGGACTCAATGATCATCCTAGCTGCATGGTACAAAACGCGCTTAGCTTGTGTATGGTCCTGTGACGATCTATCTTTTGATAAGCGCGACTTTCTGCGCGCTTGCACTTTGGGGGTTGGGTGGAGGGGCTTGATCAAATTGCACAAGTGCCCCCATCCTTTTCTTCCTTTCCTCTCTGTTTTGTGAAAACTTGGTCCCATGGCGGTTGGTGTGTAGGACGCGCCTTAGCGAGCGCAGGAATAACGGTTGACGCGGCTTTTTCCTTTTTCTTTTGGGAATTGGGCAGGGAACTCTGGCGCGGTCATCACGCGGGAAAATCTTTTTGAATTTTTGAACGCTATGGAAAGAATGCGGGAGGCCACAGGGGCGATCGGCATTAGGACTCTAATTAGGCCAGGATTTTGGGGACGTCGTATTTTTTTTCGTAACTGCATGGTGCTCCCTACTCGCACTCGTTCTGCTGCGCTCTGTCCTGCACTCTACTCCTCCCGCGCCTTAATTCTAATCTCAACTGTAATTCTCTCCTTGTTCTTTCCTTGGCGAGTGCGGGTGTAACTGTAATCCTCTTGCTCTTGGCTTCTCTTTGCGCCGAAACTTGCGGCTTCTTTCCCTTCATCTCATTGGCCACTGCGGTGCATGACTGGATCGATGCGCGGAGAGTGGCTAAGTCCCCCATATCGCGGCCCAGGCATGCCAACCGCAGGCACCTCCTTCTTTCCTTTGTCCCCCGACCTCAGTGTAATCCCGACTATCTCGCGCAAATGCTAATAGCTATAAATTTCACAAACGCGACAAAAATCTCTCTCTAATCAAACTTGGAAAGGTTAGCACGGTCAAGAGGATTGGCTAACAAGTAGGAGCAGGCAAAGAGGTGGGTTCGGAATTGGCCGATATGATGAGCTGGTTGCGAGTGTGTGGGGTAACATGCGGCCACGACTGACTGTGGAGCACGGGCGGACCCGGCGTGCGTGCTCGAACTAAGCGGGGTGACAACTCTGAGTGAGTGGGAGATGTGAAGTGGCGGATCGCCTTCATCGGACCAAAGAGGGGGATGGCGAGGTAGTAAGAGAGTGTGGGGTGTCGGAGTGTGTGGGAATTTCTCTCCTCGCACTCTCGGAATTTTCTGTTTCGGATTTCGTCGTTCCTTTTTTTTGTAATTGCGGATGGATACCTGATTGTGTAAATCATTTTCCTTCCTCAGAGTACCTTTCACATCTCTTTCCTTTATGAATGATGCTGGATATGGTGATTGTGCCTCGATCGCTTCTGTTTTGTATGTCCGCTTCCTAACTATGATTGGAGAGCATGGATACATGTCTAGCCGCAATGCGCTAAAATCAATGGGGAATAATGAAGTTTGTCATTTTCGGTTGTCTGATAGAGGGAACTTATGCAAGCCCGCACATGCGCTATGACTCGCCAACAACACCGCCCGTCATGTATGCACGCGCTCGCATAACTCATCCCCGTCTGGCCCGTAAGTACCAGTTTGCATGGATAAGCACGGCAGCAACACCACGGACCTGTAGCATACAATTCAACATCTGTTCTCGATCGCAATCGCCTATACCGACTGTCGAGTTTGTGCCGAAGCTAACGACAAAAGTGACTCCTCGAGACCTGTCCTAGGTGCCGGCTCGGACATGCTGCGCCGAGAATTGGGGAAGCCCCTCCTTCGTCCGAGCATCTTGCATTCTCATCCTTAGAACCCTGACACCGGAGATCCCAGTTCCGACCTGGGACTCCACCCCCTTTTTTTTTCCTAGAATCCTTGGCACACCCCTTTCTCGCTACTTTCGGGGCCGCTCCCACTCCTATCAGGAAGTCGTGCTGGGCGTCTCAACCCAGTCCCTCAGCTACCCTCCCCCCCCCAATTGTGTATGTTGTATGCACAGCGAGCAGGACGCTCAACCGGCAAGACCCCCCATACAACATCTACACAGCCTTACAGTCGTCCCCCTGTGGAATACCCGGTCGGGGATGCAACTGTGCCGGAGTCCTGTAGAACACAGGCGCCTGACCAACTGGGCTACTGCACATTTGTCCCGTCACCTTCGTACTATCGGATATAAGATGGGTTCTTAATTCTTCATGCACGAGGCAAGGATCGTCTTTGTGTGTCAAACCACGGGCGCCTACGTACACACCTACTCGGCAAGTTCTACGACGCTCCGTCCGTGGGCCATTTCGGTGTCAACCATACAACAGGTTGACTTCGCCAACACTTATATTGGGCCTGACCTAATCTCTGACCTCAGCCACTATTGCGAGTCGTGCCAGATTCACCAATGTTGCAAGCTCGCAATCACCGCCTTTTTGGATAGTTGTGGCCGTTACTGGTTCCATCTCAGCGACGCACTTTGATTGTCATGGACATCACTGAACCGTTTTCTAAGCATAAGTCTGGTTTCGATGGCAGCCACACGGTGGTGGACCATCTAAGTTCATGATGTTTCTTCCATGTCGAATCACGCTAAAGCACTGAAGTTGGCCGAGGTATTTTTCGTTGGTTGAGTACGTACCAAGGGCTTTCCTAAGGAGATTGTGTGCGACCGCAACACTTGGTTTATGTCTGATTTTTTCACTAGACTCACGAGTTGGGTGGGGACATCCCTCAAGCCGAGTTCCACGTATCACCCACAAAACCATGGCCAAACAGAGAGAGTGCATCAAACCGCATACTCATCCATCCAGACCAAAAGGATTGGGTCGAGCGACTTCTGGACATTGAGTTGGCTTACAATTCTTCTATCCACGCGGCTAGTGGTATCGAGTTCGAGCACGGCACAGCGGTTGGATTCCCTTTGTACCAAGAACGACGACCACAGTGCCTTCATCGCAAAATGCAAGATCTGCTGGGAACAGATGCTGAAGACGCAGCGTATGTGCTGACAGGCTAACTGGCAGCATCTACCTTGCCCGTTCTGTGAGGGTGACTTGGTTGGGGTGTCGGTCGCACGATTTAGCCTTGAGCAAGACATCTCGTGCAAGCTCCTTCTTAAATGGATGAGGCCTTGGCATATTATTTCTGCTGCTCATTATGAGTCTGCCGGACCTTCGTTGTCTGTCCCGGTCTTCCATGCCCCCAAGCTTGCTCCTTCTGTTGTAGCCGAGCACGATGACTTCCATTGGCGATGTTTGGAAGACCCTCCTGTGTATGGTTTCCAGGAAGTTGACCACATCATCATGCAGCAACATAAGGCAGACCCTTATTTCCAGGAAGGAGACAGAGTACTTAGTACCCCTCTCCTATTGCAGCCATAAGGCAGACGGTTGGCTGACCCGTGCGGAGCTTCAGGTTACTGCACCGAATGTTCTCACGAGAGACGTGAAGAGGCAGCAAATGCAAGGGACACCCTCAGCTCAGCCCACTCGTCGGAACCAGATTCAGGTTCCTCCTTCGGATCAACAGCTTCACCTCTCCATAGCTCGAATTCTTAAGAGGGCGGGGGTCTAGCATGCCGGGCCCTACTACATACGTCCCTAGGAGGCCCAAAAACTGCACTTCGGCCCCCAGGCCGTTCGACCCTTTGTTTTGGGCGACCTAGAGGGTCATGGCCATTTCTTCTAGGACTGGGTTATTTTTGCCACATTCATTCTCTTCCTTTCAGCATTTATTTATTTATTTTAATTTATTTAGCTGTTGAGGTTGTTGGGACTGACTTTGTCTGGTCTGTTTTTAGCTGTTCCAGATGGTGTTGTTTCGGACATTCCTTTTGTCCAAATAGGCACTAATGCCTGTTAGGACCAGTGATTTAATTTTTGGCCGTTGGAGGCCAGGTACAGTGTTGCCTGCATCTAGACTGGACCAGGCCTTCGTCTGTAGTGCCTGGCCCAGTCCTTGTCCATTCTGGACCAGCCCTACTGCATCAGCAGGGCTTAACGTCTGGTAGAGACCCAGGCAAGCCGAGTTACGCCATAGATAGAGGACCAGGACTTGGGTCTGCAATCAGGACCATCGGTAGGACATCTAATTGCAGACCGAGGGCAACTCAGCCAGTCAGCAGACCGAGGGCAGCTCAGCCAGTCAGCAGACCGCGGGCAGCCCAGCAAGGCCCAGCGGTTCATAGCTGGGGCAGTCGTCCAGTTTGAGGACAGAATACCTTTACAAACCTCTCTCTCTCTCTCTCTCTCTCTCTCTCTCTCTCTCTCTCTCTCTCTCTCTCTCTCTCTCTCTCTCTCTTCCCAAAATTATACCAACCTCTTCGTCTCCGATCTCTCTGTATCAATACTATTACAAATCTCTCTCTCTCTCTCTCTCTCTCTCTCTCTCTCTCTCTCTCTCTCTCTCTCTCTCTCTCTCTCTCTCTCTC
>BFEA01000354.1:1237404-1248726 GCA_003427395.1 Chara braunii | reverse complement strand
TCCCCCGGGGTCAGCCTCTAATACCTGCCACACTAACCTCACCCACCGATCCTAAAATCCGGGTTTACCACCAGATTCGCTCGTCACCAGAACCCTAAAATACCACTCCCCTCACTTGATCCCTCCTCTAATACCTGTCTCTTATACACATCTAGATGTGTATAAGAGACAGGACGTATATATACAAATACAGAAAAACACAAAACAAACAACGCGACAACACTCCTAGTTCCTTAGTAGCTTAGTAGCCATCCCATAACTTTCTGACGCGGAAATCAGATAGGCGTCATGCGCGAGACTCAGTATAAACCGCGCGGACGCAGGGCTAACTCATATCGACTCGCAATGCATACGTACACAAACGATCGCAATGATGGCGTACTATGCAGCTGTCTCTTATACACATCTAGATGTGTAGAGAGAGAGAGAGAGAGAGAGAGAGAAGGGGGGGATAGGGACTGTGCCAAGTTGTTTCATCGGGTTGCACCGACTCATCAGGAGGTTGAACCCCGACAGTCTGGGATGAGCAAAATTGAATGAATCTACCCCCAGATTATGGGGGTATACAGAAACCCATTTTGGCATTAGTTGTAAATTTTTTTAACAAGTTTTTGTTTGGTTTTCTCCCCACCTCCCCCGTTCGTAGCCGTTGAGGCTCAACCAGACAGGAAAACGAAGAAAAACTAAAAACTGTAAAAAAAAAAAAAAAAAAAAAAAAAAAAAAAAAAAGCAAAGCAAAACGAGGCAACTTACCTCGTGGGACAAAAGTACAGTCTTTTCGACTGTATGGGAGCAGCATCAACTCCCTACTAAAAAACCACGAATATTCGTGGCCGCGAGATCTGAAATCTGGCGGCTCATGATGCGTGCGTGGGAATGAGGTTGCGGGAGTTCGTTGGGAGGAAAAAAGAGGGAGGAACGTGAGAGTTGGGAGGAGGAGGTCCTACTCCTCCCAAACTGACAACTGCCCTCCTCGTTTTCAGGGGAGGGCAGAGCAAAAAGAGGAGGGTTGTTGCATGCAACAGCATGCACCTGGCCAAGGAAGAAGCCAGGTGCAGTAAAAATTAGAAAGTTAGTTTTTTTTCTTTTCTTTTCTTTATTTTAAATGAGGACACTTATCCTCACATGGTGCTACCTCTGGCAGAAGCTGGCAGAGGTAACTGTCAGGCTCCCGTTTTTTAAGGGAGCCTGGAAATTGAAGGGCCACTAAGGAAAAGGCTAGGTACAGCCTTTTCCCCGATGTATCTGCCCTGGGAAAACGGTCCAGATACATCAAATTGTAAGGGGTTGTATCTCTTCAACCCCTTATCAGAAAAATAAAAGAAAAACAGATTTAGAAATGGCAGAAGCCCAACTATCTCGTGAGATTCCGAGATAGCTGGGGAAAAAAAAAAGAAAAATAAAATAAGGGCAGTTAAAGAAACTGTCCCACATGAAGGCTGTGGCTGTGGTGCGGCCACAGTCAACCCTGGATCCTGGCCAGATCAAGGGCTCACATTGAGCCCACGATTTTGCCTGGGGGCTGGAGTGATGTCCAACCCTCCTCAGCCAATATAAAACAGGCAGCTGCCCCCCAGCTGCCACACAATGCACTCGTGATGCCAGTGTGTGACGGGCACACTTGAGTGTAGCTGGCTGCTGGAGTTGCTGCCTGAGGCAACGTGAGGAGAGGCTGGAGGTCTGCAGAGGAGCGCAAGGAGGAGATTTGGGCAGCCATAGCTAAGGCAGGGAGCGCTCTGCTCCCCTCCCTCTGGCTGGTGTTGGTCTCACGGGACAGACGCAGTGGCGCTGCGGGATTACGTACGGCACAGTGAAATTTGGGCATGGGGCCCAAATTTTACTAATTTTGGCCTGTTTTTTTACGTCAGCGGTACGGAAGTGCTGCAGAAATTTTGCGGCGGTGGCACGGATTTTTTACAGCGGTGGTACGGAAGTGTTGCCTAAATTTTACGGCGGCAACGCAACTTTTTACGGCAAAGGTACGGAAGTGCTACCGAAATTCTGCGGCGGCAACGTGGATTTTTACGACAGCGGTACGAAAGTGCTGCCGAAATTCTGCGACGGCGACGCGGGTTTTTACGGCAGCGGGGCGGAAGCGCTGCTGGATTTTGCGGCGGCGGTTCTGTTTTTTTCAGCGGTGGTGTAGAAACGCTGCTGGATTTTTGTGGTGGCGGCTTCGGTTTCAATGGTGGTAGTGCGGAAGCGCTGCCGGATTTTTTTACGGCATCAGTATCGGATTTTTGCAGCGACGGCACCATTTTCACGACAATAACGGTGTCGAGCACATCGGTCCGGCACCGCACAAGGGCAGCGCGGGACCCTTCTGGCCGCGTCACGCAGGAGTTGGTTTAAATCCTCGTCGCGAATATACATGGAGCTTCCGCAAGCCGCTCCGGTCGAGTGTGCCAGCCATACCTCTCGCGAGTCCCTACGACAGGATGGGGCCTACGCGAGGCACGACTTACCTCCACCTTACGGGAGCTGTCACCTCCCTTCGGTGGGCGTATCCTCGCCGAGCTACCAGTCCATAGTACGAAAGCTGATCAGCTGCAATCGTAGAGGTGGACCAGCCGAGGGCGTTTCTCGTTCACTGTAGCATAGGGGGTACACGCGGTATTACGCCTCTATCGAACCCGCACGCGAATCTGCATCTTGGGGGGCTGAAGTCCCAAGCGCGACTCGTCGTCGGTCGACTAGGACGCATCCCACACACCACGCGCACACCACTCTAAGCACATAAAAACAAAAACACACACACATACACACGTACATATACAAATACAGAACGCCACAAAACAAACATCGCGACAACCCTCCTCGTCCCTTAGTAGCCATCCCATAACTTTCTGACGCGGAAATCAGATAGGCGTCATGCACGAGACTCAGTATAAATCGCGAGGACGCAGGGCTAACTCATATCGACTCGCAATGCATACGTACACAAACGATCGCAATGATGGCGTACTATGCAGTACCCATACTCATGCTGTCCTCGTTAATCCCGAGGGTCGCATTCGACACTCAAGTGTCGGCTGACACGCGCCTTGAGGGTTAATCTCTCGACGCTGGACAACCACCAAGTGCGGTTGAGAACCACACCCGCTTCTGCACCCTGCGGAGAGTGGGTGGTACACAGGTTCATACATGTGGTGACAATCGTCTCTTATTGCCCTGGAGACCAGCTCCATCATCTAGGGTCTGGGGAGAAGTCAAGGGTTTTGACTTTGACGACTGCCACGGACTACAACGTCCAACCATAGAAATTTAAAAAGCAAAGGATAACAGGGGATCTCCCTCTTCTCTCAACCACACGATCTGTTTAACCCTTACGCGTGGTCCCAGTAGGTTGCGCGAAACAATCAAGTCATAAGTATATACATATGTAAATAAGGTTATTAATATAGGACGATTACTTCTCACAGTCACAGTGAGCCTCCTCTCAACCATATACATATGCATGTGAACGCAGCAGTCAAATCCAAAGTCCGAATCACCAAACATACCTGCAATCACATCAAAGATCCAACAAAAAAGTCCATGCACTACATGGGGTCAACTTCAACCATTCTCTGCACTCACACCCCTTGCTTTTAGTCATACAAGCCTCACTCTTGTGCAACTCCTCAAAATAAAATGCTCAGTACTTTTCTTTAAATGGTCATTCAAAATAAAGTCCGGGTGAAAACACAACAAAACAATTCAAATCACAAGGCTAAAGCCTTTAGGTTGAGTGGCAAGAGTGGATTAGAGTTGAGTCGTAAACCGACGAATCGGCAACCGACCTGTTATCAGTGATAACAGAAGATGATCGTTGTAGGATTAAGCTGAATCTAGCCCAAATCCTGAATCAATCGATCAAGAAGACCTGTAACACAAAACAGACAAATCTCCAAGCTAAGGTCATAAGTGTATGAAGAATACAACACCATAACACACTCTCACCCAAGACCCTTCTACAAACTAAGCCTAGGTTTGCCTCTAAGCAAGTACCCAAAGAAAGGTAGAACCTGGCAGAGTCTCCTCTATATAGAGTGGATTGCAAGAATCGCCACTTGTCAAAATATTATCTAACTCCTCTAAACTAATAAAATTTCGACAACGCTTCCCGTAGGAAAAATGTATTTCCAGAAATTATACAAAGCTAAGTTCAGAATCTACAGTGACTTTGACTTTTCAAAGTTTAATTTTGTCTAACTCCCTGAATTAACAAAAAATTGGGTAACACTCCCTTTAGAAAAGGAGCTGTTCCAGATTTTTACTAAGCCAAAAAGTCAAAAAAGTTAGACCCTGAAAAAAACAAAGTTTGACTAACTCCTTGGTTTTGTAGAAATTTTGGCAGCGCTTCCCGTAGAGAAAGTGGCTTACCAAGATTTATACAAGGCCAAGTATAACAAAAGATCCCAGAAAATGCAGAAATTGACCTAAGAAAAAAAACTTAGCTAAAAAAATGCAGGAATTGAAACTAACTCCTATGACTCTAGCACGTGGCGAATAACTAAAGCAACTACCTATCAACCTGGAACTCAAACTAAGTGGTAGCCTCACTCAGTCACATGCAGGCCAAGCCACAAAGGTAAGTACTCTCACCATCTCCAGGTCAATCTGGACAAACAATAGTTCGTAGTCTTTCAATGATTTATCCCTTTACCCCCAGCTTACATAGGGCATAAAGCTAGACCACCCAAACTTATGGAACATGTCTAGCTCAGCCATGGAGTATACACAAACACAGAGCACAACAACTTTTCTCTTCTTTGGGCATGTGACTAGGCCACCCTAGTCGCCCTGAACTGTTTAAGTATCCAAGATTTATATAATTATCTGCACTTAGTCTTTTGACGTAACATATAACTGAGCCGATCATCTTTAGCTCAAGACTCAGTCTGCTCCTTCCTGCCACAACTTTATTCTTAATTAGTACTCTCTTCAGTTGGTGATAAGCTATAGTCAGACCACCCAAACTTATGGAACCCTGTCTGACTAGCCTGTTCATAGATAAAATAATAGTGAAGTACAACCAAGTTATAACCTTCTGGTTCCAGCATGTGCGAGGCGTTGGACCAAGACCACCCAAACTTATGGAACATGTCTTGATCCTCAGCCTGGTTCATTTCTCTCAAAGCCAAGGCAAAAAGAAATCGATAACCCAACGTAAACAAGACCGCCAGACTACCCAAACTTATGGATTTGACTGGCTCCTGAAAAGTCAACCGCCAACAGCCCTCACAAGTCAGAGCAGCCAAACTACCCAAACTTATGAATTTGACTGACTCTCCACACAATCCAAAAAAAAAACACAGCACTAGGTTTTCCCAAACTTATGGAACTGGTCCAGCCTCTGGTTGACCCAGTCAAACATGCAATACTGCCTTCCTCCCATCCTTCCCCCAGATGCAACCTCACAATCTGCTTTCAGTCAGAGAATGAAGTCGAAACTGACATTTTACATGCATTCCTTTACTTAGTCTCGTTATGTCCTGAAGAGAAAACAAGAATCATAGGGGCAATCTCACGCACACATCAACCAAACTAAGGGGAGATAAACAAACAAAGGTATAGTGGGGTCATATAGACAAAAAAAGATATACCTGTCAGTTCCCTGCCTCCAGAACCTCGCCTAGGTTCCGACAGAGCTCCCACAATCGGTGGGCTAACTCCCTACAGAGTCTTGCTGCGGTCCTACGGGTTGCAATCCCGCCTGCCGCCTTCCTCTCAGATCGAGACTAGACTTAAGAGTAAGAAGGGCAAAAGATAAGGGGTTTTGAGACGCTCGGGATACAAGAGAGGGACAAACTCAACTCTCAGGAGAGGGCCTTGATACCTTCACTCGCCTAAGGGCCCCGCAATGATGGTCAAATAGTAGCAGCTTGGCCATCTTCTGAAGTCAAACTGCCGAAATCAATCACCCGACGACCTCCCAATCCGCAACACTAACCCCCTACTTGTCCAGTCTGATCATTCCTATGAATCCCAGCACCTCCATTTAGCCCAATCGTTGCTGCACCACGGCCTGTATCCGTCTTTAAACGCAGCAGCAGTACTCAGCGGCGGTCAATGGCAATAGCAGCAGTCACCAGCGGTGGCCAACAACAACAGTAGCAGTCCGTGCCCAGCCCGCAGCCGCAACAACTTGAGCACAATATGCGGTAGCCAGTAGCAGTGGTAGTCCGTGTCCAGACGCAGCAAACAGCAGAAGCAGTATGCGCGCAGTACCCGACAACCAACAATAGGCAATGACTCGCGCACATTCAACCATGGCGACAGCTGCAATACACAGTTGTGGCCGGCAGCAGTCAGCAACAGTTAGTAGCAGCCGACAATACTCAACAGCAGCCAGCGGCAACAACAATAACAACAGCAACCTTCCTTCGCGGAGTTACCCCCAACCATAGCAGTCACACCGCCTGCAGATGCTGATTCTGCAGGCTAACAATACCGCAGAACACCCAGGTCACAGGCTACTGTCCCCGTAGACCGCAATAAGAACCAGGTACGTGCCTCGACTCCTCTTCCTTTCTCCCAGATGTATCAGATCGCCTATATGGCTTTGTACATCCAAGCGTTATTGATACGGACCACAGTCATAACTAAGACGAAGAGCCTGAGCTACAGTCACAGTCGGAATTGAAAGTACGACACTGGTGGTGATCACGATGACCCCCACTATGGTCCATGCTGACTAAATGCAAATGCCAAGATCAATACCACCAGACAGACGTACTATAGTCAGGAGCAGCAAGTTCACCTGGCCAAGCCCGGATTACCCGACCTCGATGATCAGTCCGCATTCCCACGCATAGGTGAGCGTCGAAAACGCTGATGCCGAACTTGGTAAGAAACCAGCAATAGCAGAGCGAGCACGTTCTCGATGGCGAGTAATCCTCAATCACGGCGATCTCAACGGAAGTGGTTGTAGTACTGGGCTGAAGCACATCACGATAGGCCACAGTCCGTTCCTTCTAACATAGGAAAAACGGGAATGAACCTTCCCCTATACACGGACAGATACAGTTCTTTCCCGAAACTCTCCCCCGGGGTCAGCCTCTAATACCTGCCACACTAACCTCACCCACCGATCCTAAAATCCGGGTTTACCACCAGATTCGCTCGTCACCAGAACCCCAAAATACCACTCCCCTCACTTGATCCCTCCTCTAATACCGACTAACTTTCACTCGTCATCTCCACTCTCCTCGACACTCTCCACGCAACCACATTTTATCCTATCTCCCACTACACTCCGCCATTCGCCGTTCCGACTTCACCATCGCGTTCGCCCCATTCCAAACCCTCTATTCAGCATCTTGAATCGCTAGAAACGGTCAAGAAATGACCGACTTATCTCACTTTCATTCTCCATTCCCTTCCTTCTCCACCATCTCTCCGTGCACCTACTTTCTCTACTAACTCTAATTTTACTAATCTATTGGTCAAACTAACCTTACCAATCAAATCGCCATAACCGAAAACATCCGATTCGAGACCTCCCTGGCCCAAATCCGTCCACAATCGGATGAGATACGCTTTTTCCCCTCCATCTTCTCTATCTCCATCGCTATCTCCACGCACACCTTTTCTTCACTAACCTCCTATTCTCTTAATCTACCACTAAATCCTTCATTACCGTTCAATTCGTCGGGGGTGAAAACCCTGGAATCGCATCTTTTCTCTCTTGATTCCGCTCAGAATCGAGAGAGTCACGTCTCCTTGCCCGCGCCTGACTCCTCTCTCCGCCATCTCTGTCTCATATGCACCGCGCCTGTCTTCACGTCTAGGTTCACTCACATTCTATTTTCCCCCTACCACTCTCACACTTAACTCCGCTCACTCGATTCATTGCTGTTTTCTCGTTGGCTTCGCTGTCCGTCTAACTTCCCGCGGATCTCCTTGTCCGCCAGCCCGTTCGTCGCTTCCTCCTACACTGCCAGGCTCCGCTCCCTGCCCCGGCTTACACTCCTCGCCCTCCGCCTATCACTCCCTGCCTCACCTTGCTATCCTAGTGCCCGTCACCCTCTGCGCTATCACTCAGCCTGTTGCTCCGCAGCGCTGCCAGGCCCGCCCCCTTGTACCCCTGACCGACTGAACTGGGCCCTGTTTACCTACTTACGGGTCCCAGCGGGGCATGCTCACACTCGAACCTCTCACGGTAGACTCAAGGCTGGTGGGTGGTGCCCCCACGGCGGGTCCCTTCATCTGGAATCAAGCACCGGTCTGTATTCCAACGGCTCAATGGTATACCCACTGAGCCAGACCCGTCAACCTCACTGCGGGTCTTGAACTCAATCACCAAGTAAAGGCGAAAATTAAGGTAGTGAACCCGGGGTTGTTGCGTCGCCAACCTGCGACACCGCACGCCCCTAAGCCATGAAGGGCCATGCCTTGCCGTCAACTCTCTACGCCCGTCAAGCTCCCACCTCTACCACATGGACGTCAGGCGCGTGTTCTATCCCTTGCGAACTCTATTTACCACACGAAAATCGCACCTTAGTCGAGGCCGATCTCCACACACGTGCGCCTGTCTTGGTTAAACGTACCAAGGAACAAAAATATATCCTTTAATCCTAGTTTAATCATAAATAAATAAATATCTGGTTGATAACTACGCCAACTTTCACAATCATCAATCAAAAATAAAAGGACCACGCGCGCCTCAACCTGCGCGCCCACCCACTCTCTACTCTCGTCAACCATTTATCCTAATCGTAAACCACAGACACATCCTCGCCTCGCGTGAAATATTTAAACTTTAAACCAAGCCTATCTTCTGTCGCATACAAAAAACAGGGCGGATACCCTTATAAGGGTATTCGCACCGACAACAGCAGTATTTGTTTTGCACTGAGTAGAGGTGGGGCGTTGACACAGAGGAGGTGCGTCAAGCGGTGTTTCATTTTGAAGTAACGAGAGCGTGACGTCGCAGAGACATTGTGGCTTGAAGCCAAGTGGTGGTAACAGGGTAATGCCGCCTGATCATTGGGTAGTGATTGTGTGCTGATAGGGTGCTCTGGCAGGCGGTCGTCACAAGAGAATGGTGTCGATCACTTTCGTGACAACTGGGTGCAACAACCTTCTCGTCAAGAGAACATAATTCTATACGATTTTTCTTGAGTGCACCGTTCAAACTTCACTCAAGGTCAGTTGACCCAACTCAGTTCCCTTCACACCTGTGTGAACCCACACTTGCTTGACCTTGGTCCTTTAAACGTTCATTGGAAAGGAAAGAGAATGTGTGTTTGCATGTATGACAGAGAGTCTGACGATGGCAAGGGATTTGTATAGTGGTTCATTTGTGGTCTGATTTTGATTGCACGTACGACATGTGGGCTGAGATGGATGAGGGTGATGATGGTGAAAGAATGGTTGTTTTTTCACCTCTTTACTTGTGAGGGCGTGTAAACTAAAAGGAAAAGAAGACGACGAGAATGAAGCGAGCATAAAGAAAAGGAATGCAATTGAACTTGGACCTGATCCCAAGGTCACCCATTTTCTTTCCCGAATGACTCTTTCTATCTACGCCTGTCTGTCTGAATGACTCTTTTCTTATAATTTTCTTTCCTTCGTCTAAGTTGCTCTTGACGTCAGGTGACAAGAATCCAGCTAGCCTATTGTGTAGATGTTTTTCCTTTTTCTTAGGACGCATCTGGGGCGGGGGTTCGTTGCCTTAGGGGTCGGCCCTGTTATCGACTCAGAGCGGACCGCTTTGCGGGGGGGTACCATGCTGTTGCAGAGGAGCCAGCCCGACTTCTGAGTTTCGAGATTCACTCGGGCGAGGACAAGGGGTATCCCAGACCACCTCCTAGGGGAATGGATAAGAGCATCTTCACGAAAGGACTTTAAGTTCTTGGTGCCTCGCGTAACAAGAAACTGCTATAACAAATATTTTGGTGGCCGTTTTAGGAGTTACTGACGCATGGGAAATTGGTGCCACAAGCAGCCCAGTTCGTGTCCTACTAGTCCGACGGAGTGTATTTAGATACTCTCGACGTGGACGGGCGTGCCATAAGAAGTACGGGTCAGAAGAAAAGGCGTCTGAGAAAATCGGTGATCATAATATTTATGACGAAAACAATGGGAGGTTTAACAATTTTGTGGAGTAACCTGAATGAAGATGGATATTCCATCATTCGTCGAACAGAAAGAGTAATTATTGTCCAGGAGGAGAAAGCGACCAACAAAATTTTATTCGCTCCTCCAAGTAGTTGTGTATGATACGAAAGTGTGGTCGGACCGAGAGTTCAAACATTGACCAGGAATCAAATCATTTGTTGATCTGCATGGTAGCAGTGGTATTTACTTACAAAAGTAATTCATGACAAGTTTCGGTAGCCATGATAGGAAGATCAGTCTCAATTTATTTCTTTAATTAATAATTTTGGAGTGACAATATAAAAAGTTCTTAAGTCATACAGGTTGAAAAGAAACACTTTGGCAAGTCAGCTCATCAAGTTAATATTTTGGATTGTGTGATTTTGTTTTAAGATATGAGGATTTTGTTGTTTGATTGCTAGGGACTAAGGATTGTTTTCACGATTGGTTGAGACTGTTCTAGTCGACCAACGTACGCTTCGTACTTGGGAGATCAGCGCCCCAGGGAACGAACGACGTTCGAGTTCATTCGGCGTTAGCTAAACATTTCCTATACTGCAGCGAGATGGACAAACGCCCTCGGCTGATCTATCTCTGCGATTGCATTTAAAAACCTTCGCACGTGGGTCAGTAGCTCGGTAGGGATACGCCCCTAAGGGTGGTGACAGCCCCTTAGGGATGCAAGCTTATGCCCCGCGAGAACCTGTCCTATCGTAGAGGACCGCGGGATGTACAGCTGGCGCACCTGGCTAGAGCGGCGAAGGAGCGATACAATCGCGTCCGTCTCGACGGTTCGCGGAAATGTTATGCGTCGTTCCTAAGTTGTCTCTTGAATTTATGTAATAGGTAAACTCCTGCGTGACATGGCCGGGAGGGCCCTCGTTTTCACGCGAGGGCCGATGCGCTCGACAGCGCGCATACGCATGCATGTTATAAATTATGTAAGCGTGATTAACTCCCTCTCTAAGAACTTTGGAAACTAGCGTGGTCGAGAGGATCGGTTAACAAGAGGAAGTTGGCACGTGAGTAGAGAGTTGGGCGATTTGATGAGTTGATGCGAAGCGTGCGGGGTAGAAGTGGGGCCGCAACGGATTGTGGCACATGGGCGAACCTGGCTTGCATGCTTGGATCAAGCGGGGTGACAACTCTGTGTGGGTGTGGGACGACGGACTGCCCGCATCGGGGTGATGAGAAGAGAGAGAGAGAGAGAGAGAGAGAGAGAGAGAGAGAGAGAGA
>BFEA01000354.1:1213716-1237134 GCA_003427395.1 Chara braunii | reverse complement strand
GAGGTGTGCGATGAGCTTCCCCTCTGAGTCATTTTCATTCTTCTGCTTTCCTTCTGAACAATTTTGGTATCCGGTGCAAGTCACCTTTGTTTCTTTCGATCGACATCTCAGATCTTGTCTTTGTTTGTTTCTATTGATTGATGCATGACTGCTTCTCCCACTCTGTTCTTCCCTCTATATTGTTTTTCCCTCTATAAGGATGGGCGCCATCGATTGGTTAATTGCCTACGATCGAATTTTGTACGATCTTAATGCATGAATAATTGTCACCTTTTTTTTTGTTTATGTATGCATAAAATTAGACGCGTGAACGATGGGTATTTGACTGTCGAAATTAAATAAGCATGCTAGATGATCGGACTATCCACCCTCGGTTAACAGGCCAGCGCGTATGAGACGTGGGTCATTGGTCATTGTCCATTTGACCGAAGGGCAGGCCTTCTGCACGCACGTGTAAGCCCGATCAGGAGACGCGGCCTACACGTGTGTCTGCAAGTGTCTGTGCTCGGTCCAACTTTTCGAATGACTGAGTTTCCGCCTCACCCCACAGCATGAATATTGAACTCCCTTTTCCGACTTTTCGTATTATTGATCTTGAGTGTCGGAGACATCCGACATTTCGAGAGTATTGGGAGCACGTGTATTTGTCTGCATGATCGACGAGAGAACTTCCGGAATTTCCCTACCCGGTGGGAAACGAGCGCATCTGCGAGTGGGATATCGATCGAGCTTGAGAGCGCATTCCCCACCACCTGGAATTCCCCAGCTCGTATATGTGTCACCTTGTCGCGGAACCGGGAGTAATTATTATGGAAACCGACTTCCCTCCCTACCATCGCATACTGCCCTTCCATTCGCCGACCATCATCCCTTGATGCGCAATCGCTCCATATTGGCCCCAGCCCCCGTGCTCAAAGTGCTTGCAAGACCGCGAGTACCGAGCCTCCAGGTTTATCCAACGAACTCGCTCGGAGGAAGAACGACGGGTATATAGCCTTCGGCTAAGGCCGGCCGCGTCGGATTCCGAGACCAACGACGCACGACGCCAACAAGTGGTCAGACAGCGCGATAGCCATAGCGTCCCGTCCGTGCACCAAATACGAGTCCGACCCAGACGACAAAACACGCAGAGGTGGTGGACCCACGCTTAGAAGCACGAGAACAAACTTCGACCCACGCCTATCCTCTTGCATTCGTATCTTTGAAACTTGCCACATGAGATTTCAGTTCCGACCTGAGACTCCACCCCCACTTTCTAAAAAATCCTTGGCACACCCCTTTTCACACTTTCAGGCCCACTCACACTCCGATCAGGAAGTCGCGTTAGGTGTGAGGCTAGGGCGTCACAGAAACAACTGTGTCTTTGAGGGTCGGGAATGGTCTAACAAACAGATGCGGTCAACCTTCGTCTCACAATGGAGACTAGCCATGCAGGCAAATTGGAGGAGAAAGATGGAGAAATCACCTCAGACAGGCATGGCGTGGTTTAGACAGACATGGTGCCTTCACAGCGCTTTGGCCAACATTGTAAACGGTAAGCTAGTTTTAGACCCCTGGTTATTTACTGCGTAGTTTAGAGGGAGGTACCTGATCACTCAGTCATCTCAGCTGCAGTAGGCTGGCAAAGGAAACAGTAGGCGGAGGGAGTGCACCTGGTTTGTTGTTTTGGAGCCTTTGCTCCCTACTGTATTTAGGTGGTTCAAGTTACTGTTACAATGATTAGTTTAGGATATATAGTTTTGAATTCACTAGGTTAGGGTGTTTTGAGTAGGACTTAACTCCTTTTAAAATTTGTATTCGTTTTGGTGACTCTTCTTCTTTAGCTTTCTTATTGTGGTTTGTGTTCGGCTTTTCGAGGCCTTGGTGGCGATTTTTCTTTTCCCAGGGTTGGGATGAGTCAGGGCCGCGGTTCAAATTTGACCATTCTGCTACTAGACTACAGTATCCCAAGGCCTACACCTAAGTTGGGTAATGGTCCCAGTATTGTTTTTCCTTTCATCCCGGGTGGTTTGTTCACGAATTCCCGGCCTCCCTTTTTGTGTGGTAATAAGAATGAGTAGAGTTTCCTTGAAAAAAAAAAAAAAAAAAAAAAAAAAAAAAAGTGTGAGCAGTCATATCCAGCTGCGTGTCCAGCTCAAATGACGTACTATTCTTTTACCTTTTACGAGAATTTTATGGACTTAGCAGCTTACTACATTTTATTTTCTTTTTGGAAGTTGTTGAAATACCCCTAAAAGTTTGGGTATATCGTTAGATACGCCTAAAACACAGGGGTACGCTGAAATGACCCGAACTGCCCCTATCAGACTCATTGGCAACTTCGCTATATGCCCAGGGCCTGAGCTACACTGTGTCGAGCGCATCGCTCTGGCACGGCACGAAACGGGGCTGGACCCTCCCGACCATGTCACGCAAGAGTCGGCCTGATCCTCATCGCGAATACACATGGAGCTTCCGCAAGCCACTCCGACCGAGTGCGCCAGCCATACCTYTCACGAGCCCCTACGACAGGATAGGGCCTACGAGAGGCACGACTTACCTCCACCTTACGAGAGTTGTCACCTCCCTTCGGTGGGCGTTTCTCATTCGCTGTGGCATAGGGGGTACGCACGGTTTTACGCCTCTATCGGAGAGGTCCCAAGCGTGATTCGTCGTCGATCGACTAGGAGGTTTCCCACACACCATGAGTACACCACTCTACAGACATAAAAATTAAAACACCCACGTGCACGCACATGTACAAAACGACACAGAACAAACAACGCGACAACACTTCTAGTTCCTTAGTATCCACCCCATAACTCACCGGTGCGAAAAATCGGATGGGCGACGCGAGTGAGAGTTGTATAAAACCGCGCGGACGCAGGGCCTTCCCATATCAACTAGCAATGCATAAATTTGCAAGCAGTCGCAATGATGCCGTGCTATGTAGTGCCTATAACCAAGCGGTCCCTCGTGGATTCGAGTACCACTTATGACACTCAAGTGTCAAACTCGAAGTATCGTGAGGGTCTACCCCTTAACGATATTGCACGACTGAAGGAACAGTCGTGCAGCCTCCGCGGCACTCCGACTTTTAGGCTGAGTGTCCCGGTGGCAGGGCAAATAGGCTCTGCGCGGGGGGTGATCTCTTCCACACAGAGTCTAGGACCTGGGATGTAATGGACAAGGACTTCGAATCCAGGCCCAGGACCAACGTCCGACTAAAAAATCTCTAAAAAACAAACAATCAGTGAATGGAGGAAACTTCCCTTCCTTTCTCAGCCTCGACCCCAATTAAACCCTTAAGCGTGGGCTCCTTAGGCCACGCGAACTGCCAACATAGATATATATTTGTATATATATAAAGAGGAAAATAAGTATGTGATGATCACTTTTCACAATCACAGTGGGACTCCTGATAGTCATATATATGTGTGTGATCGCAAGCAGTCAAATCCAAAGTCTGAACCACATAACATACATGCAATCACATCAAAGAGTCAACCAAAAGTCCACACAGTACACAGAGTCAACTTCAACCATTCTCTATGCTAATATCCCTCGCTTTAACCATGCAATCCCCAACCTTTGTCCAACCTCCCACAATTAAATATTCAGTACCTTTGTTAAATGACCATTCAATAAAAGTCCGGGTGTAAACCTTAATAAAACAATAAAAATCATCAGGCTAAAGCCTTTTAGGTTGAGTATTGAGGATGAATTGGAGTTAAGTCGTAGACCGATGAATCGGCAACCGACCTGTTATCAGTGGTAACCGAAGACAATCCTTGTGGGATCAAGTTGAATCTAGCTCAAATCCTGAATCAATCGATCAAGAAGACCTGTAAAACAAGACAGACCAATCCCCAAGCTAAATTCATAAATGTATGGAGAATACAGCTTCATAACACATTCTCACCTAAGACTCTTCTACAAGCTAAACCTAGGTCTGCCTCTAAACCAATGTCCAACGCAAGGCAGACCTATGGCAGCATCTCCCTTATTCAGGGTGGATTGCCAGAGTCGCCACCTGTCAAAATATAATCTAACTCCGCTAGACTAAGAAAATTTTGGCAACGCTTCTTGTAGGAGAAGTGCCTTCTCAGAATTTATAATAACCCAAATATGAAAACAAAAACCAAACTCTAATTCTGGAAAGTCAAATTTTGTCTAACTCTTTGAATTAGTAAAAATTTGGGCAGCATCTCCTTTAGAAAGGTACTTCCAGATTTATACTAAGTCAGACAAGAAATTCAGAAGCCAGACTTGAATTCGACTTAGGACAAAGTTCAATTGACCCCTTAGATTTGTAGAAATTTTGGCAGCGCTTCCCATATAGAAAGTGTTATTCCAAAATTTATACGAAGCTAAGTTCAAAAATTTAGAAAATAACTTTGACTTTTCAAAGTTCAATTTTGTCTAACTCTTTGAATTAGCAAAAATTTGGACAACACTCCCTTTAAAAAATGAGACTTCTCAGATTTTTACTAAGTCGTTAATATACTTTAGACAAACTGAACTTTTGAAAACCAAAATTTGACTAACTCCTTGGTTTTGTAGAAATTTCGGCAGCACTTCCTGTAAAGAAAGTGACTTACCAAGATTTATACAAGACCAAGTATAAAAAAAAATATCCCTTAAAATGAAAAAATTGACCTAAGTAAAAAAAACTTAGCTCAGAAAATGCAGGAATTGAAACTACCTCCTATCGCTTTAGCACGTAGCGAGCATCTAAAGCAACTACCCGTCAAACCGAAATTCTGACCAAGTAGTAACCTCATTCAACCACATGAAAGGCCAAACCACAAATATAAGTACTCTCACTAGCCCAAAGTCAACCTTGTCAAACAATAATTCATAGTCTTTCAATGATTTATCCCTTTATATCCATCTTACATAGGGCATAAAGCTAGACCACCCAAACTTATAGAACATGTCTAGCTCAACCATTTAGTATACACAAACACAAGGCACAACAACTTTTTCCTTCTTTGGGCATGTGACTAGGCTACCCTAATCGCCCTGAACTGTTTAAGTATCTCAGTTTTATATAATTATTTGCACTTAGTCTTTTGAGGTAGCATATAATTGAACCGATCATCTTTAGCTCGAGATTCAGTCTGCCCCTTTGTACCACAAATTTATTCTTAGTTAATACTCTCTTCAATTTATGATAAGCTATAGTCAGACCACCCAAGCTTATGGAACACTTTCTGACTAGCCTGTTCATAGATAAAATAATAATAAGGTATAGCGAAGTTATAGTCTTTTGGTTCTAGCATGTGCGTGATATAGGACCAAGACCACCCAAACTTATGGAGCATGTCCGGTCATCTACCTGATTTTTTCCCTTAAGGCCAAAGCAGGAAGAGGCTGAGCCACCCAAACTTATGAAACATGCTAAGACCTCCTCGTTCATAACCGAAAAGAAACTGAAAAAAAAAACAAAATAAACAAGGCGACCAAGCCACCCAAACTTATGGGACACGTTTGGTCCATGAAAAGTCAATCACAGTCAGCCCTCACACGTTTGAGCAACCAGACCACCCAAACTTATGGAACATGTCTGGTTCTCCAAGCAATCAAAAATAAACATAGCACTGGGTCTCCCCAAACTTATGGAGACTTGTCCAACCTTTGATTGACTCAATCAGATAAACAATATTGTCTTCCTTTCATTCTTCCCTCAGATGCAATCCCACAATCTGCTTTCAGTCAAACAATGAAACTGAAACTGACATTGCACAAACATTCCTTTATTAAGTCTGGTTTGTCAAAAAGTCAAACTGAAAGTCAAAGTAGGGATGCAGACAATATACTCAATCAAAACATAACAAGAAATACAGATAGGGGTTATGACAGGGTTATAGAAGGAGAGCAATGGTTACCTCTCAGTTCTCTGCCTCCATAACTCCTCCTGAGTTCCGGCAGGGCTCCCACAATCAGTAGGCTGACTCCCCACAGAGTCTTGCTGGGGTCCTACGGGTTGCAATCCCGCCTGCAGCCTTTCTTTCTGAACAGGATTAGACCGAGAGTAAGAAAGACAGGAAAAAGGGTTTCAGACTCTCGAGATACAAGAGGGGGACAGACTCAACTCCCAGGAGAGGGCCTTGTAATCTTCATGCGTCTGAGGGCCCCGCAATGATGGCTAAAACAAACAACAACTTGGTCAACTGAAGCTAAACCACCAGCGATTGACCCTTCCCGATGACTCTCTAAAGCGCAGCAGGGACCTCCCCCTTATTTGGGCTCAATCACTTCCCCAAATACACTATCCGCCGGCGTAGCCGGGTCACAATTCCCCCTGAATCCCTGACTCAATTCCCCCAAGCTGCTGTATAGAGCCGCCCAACCAAGGTATATTAAAAGTCAGTGCAGCGCATGACCACACATAGTGTGCAGAACGTGGCAAAATCAACAGCTAAACTGCAGCAACACAGCCACCTGCTTTGTCGCTCTACAACAGCAATTGCTGTGTATGCATAACCACCTATGCAGACCGCTGCCAAGTCCACGTGATGACCTCCGCAATTCACCTTTGTACCGGAAGTCACAGCAAGTGCGCTCCGTAATGTCAAAGGGTCGATAGCCCCTGCCCCAACAGTCCAAGGTACTAATAACTTACAACAGTCGTCACTGCTCCACGGTCATAACTGCAGTTTCTTCAAAGATACAATATATTCCAGGTCAGACCTTGCCTGCAAAAGTGCGCCAATATCAGAGATAGGCCCTTTAGTGCTCTACAGAGTAAAAAGTATTTGGACGCCATCACCCATAGGATCAGTAAGGAGCTCACAACCCACCAACTCTAGCCATGTCTGTAGGAGCACCTAGACTTGATCGTAGCAATGAGTGCCAATGGCCTGATCGCCCAAATTCTCACAAACTGCGGGAAATGAGAATTTGCCTCTCGCTAAAACGAGTGAACGTGCATTCTCACAAACTGCGGGAAATGATAATTTGCCTCTCGCTAAAACGAGTGAAAGTGCACGGTGAACCCCCTTATCTGATGGTGGAACACCTATCGGGCACGACAGCTCAACCCTCAGTCCGTCCCGCTAGTCAGTCCTTTGAGACGTCTGCATAATCTCATGTTTCGTGTCCGTTAGCTCGCCCGAATGCTCAACAACTCGTCGGCTGGTCACTTTAGAACATAGAAAGGTGCACCGCCATTGGCAACGAGCTTGATGGCGAGCAGTGGGATACTAATGACGACCACGAAGATGAACAAGACGATTGTGAGGAGCTGAACGATTTACTTCATACAATAAATGCGAATGAATATCCCACTAGATCGTGGGAGGGTTCACACAGTCCTGCACACGAGCATCTCTCTCTCTTTCTATAGGATGAGCAAACCCGAGGTGAATCCTCCGCTAGAAAGCAGAGATGTACACCATTACTTTGAAACTGATCCTCCGCTCGTACCCTTTGTATTCACGACGTCAGGTCTACCGCCCCGTCTTTGAACCCGCCTCCATCATCCCCCTCGCGCAGGCTCCAAACCGGTTATCCCCCTTTCTTCCTTGGCCCCGATCTCGGCCTCCCTACTCGCTCTGCTTCCGCTCCTTAGTGTACGTAATCACTATGGCGAGTCGGTCGTTGAATACGAAGGAGACAAGAAGTTAAAGTTGCGCCTGCGAGTTGTGCCTCACTACGCAGTATTCGTCAGAAGCGAACAAATGAATTTTCCGCTAAAACACGGAAAAATACATCGATATTTTCGTAAAAAGGAATTTTTCTCTTCCCATGCGCAGTCTGTAGTACTCACCCTGTGCTAAAATTAACGTTACCACTACATTCGCCTTCCCTCAAATCCCTCGTTTCGAGCTTTGCTTCGACGAAATCGTTCAAGGTATGACCGAGATACATCAATTTCCCCTTCCCACGTCTTCACTCTCCGCCATAGCTCCTCGCAGTCAATTTCCCATATAACTTCATTTTTACTAACTCCATAGCCAAACTAACTCCACCGTGGTCGCCTTGGCCCAAAATGTCAGAGTCGACCCTTCGTCCAATCGTTTCTATCAAGAAACGAGTGAGACAAACTATCCCATCGCCCTCCCGCTCACACTCACCATCTTCTCGCGCCTGTCACCTTCACCTCTCCTCCACATGCATCCGGCCCAATTCAGCGCCAGGTTCCTCTCGCTCTAACTCCTCATCCTCCCCCGTTGTCTTTCTTCCTCGCCTGATCGGCCGCAAAACTGCGCATTTGGCCAAACACCGCCTACGCATCAACTGACACCATCAGTAGGCCGGTGGTAGGGAGGGGTTGGACATTCGCTCAGGAGTGTAGAGCACTTACCTGTTGAGTCTGACCAGCCCCGAAGACGGATAGCGTCGGGGCTCGCGTCCCATACCCGGTCGTAGGTGCGGCCCTAGCTCCCTGAAGAGTCAGAGGACGCATCCCTACTGTAGAGCCTAAGCATGGGCTTGGGTAAGACAAGCTCGGTGCGGACCTCAACGGTAATAGCAGCATTCAGAGGCAAACTTTGAAGGTCGGCGTGGGGAAAGGTTCCACATGTAAGCAACCGCTGCAGCGACCTCCTCACAGTGTTCTCTTGCTTGCTCTTGCTAGGCACATTGCGCAGACAGAACCGCCGCGAACCCGTCCTCGGTGCTCTGGGCCGCCCTACCCAGGCACAACCCTACTTCTTTTGTGTCCCAGCGGGTACGCTCACACTCAAAACCTCCAGTTGCAGACTCAAGGTTGGTGGGCAGTACGCCCACAAAGGGTCCGCGCCACCCAGGCCTCTTCCGCCTCGGGGCAAATCACCCGCCGGCTCACATGCACATTAAACTCCTCGGTCCGCGTCTCAAGATGGTGGGACCAAGGTCCTTCCCCAACATCCCAGACGCGCCTAAACCCATAAATCAAACAAAGTAGGCGTGCGCTCAAGGTCCTCGACCATTGTGGTGACCTCTAAATCCGGCGTCGTGTCTGAGCCAAGGAGCGCCAGCGCCAAATAATAATAATATGACAATAAATAATAAAATATTTAGAACTTCTAATCATCAGAATATGACGAGCGAGGCAAAAGAAAATGCTAGCACCCACCTTGACATCGCCGACGACAAAACAAAGAGGGGATAGCCCCGTCGGGCTCTCAATCCCTCGACCCCTTCACGCCACTCCAATACCCTTGCGTCGTCGCTGCTCGACCTCGATCCTTGAGTCTCTCAGATGAAAGTCTGATGCCGTAATCAACAGTGCTAGGCCCAAGACTGGGTTTAGTTTTGACGGACGCCTAAATAAAGGGATACTGCGCGACGCACAGTCAATATCGCCCTCCGCACGTACGCCCAAGTCACGGACAAGTGCATCGTTCAACGAGACCTAATCTTTTTAATCCTGATTTAATATTAAAAAAAAATTGGGTCGGCTATCACGTCGGTTTTTCATTCATCATCAAAATAACAAAATCACGTGCGCCTCAAATCCGCATGCCCACACACTCTCTTCTCTAGTCAATCATCCAGCCAATGCGAACCACAGACATAGCCTCGCCTCCGGCGGTACCTAAATTTTAAAACAAACTTATTTTTTGTCGCTTGCAAAAACCAGGGCAGATACCTTTGTAAGGGTATTCGTACCGACAACGGCCCTTGCATTTGTTTTTCAATCTGCAGGGCCACAGGCCTAAAATACTGACATATAGACAATTGCCCAGGGCCCGGTAGGTCATTGAGTTTTCCTTGGTCTACTCAGCAAGCAAACCCTATAGCCCTGAGACAAAATTACGTAATTAATCATTATACAATTCAACTGAGGCGGAATCTCTTGTATGGGATTAGCAACTCCCAAAACTCAAGTCGAATGTTCGAGCACCGGAGAGGACCGTGCCTAAATTGCAGTGCTAAGTGGGGGCACACCTCTCTCTCAGTTTTTGTCAGAGTGACCTTTCATTGTATAAGACTGGCTCTATGTTTTCGGATTTGTACTCACAAGTGAAAATTAGACGTTAAGCTTGAGGCAACGCAATGAGTCAGCAAGGATAAATATATCGAATATGGCTTCCAATTCCAAGATCGTAGCGGAAAGTTGCACAGCACGGGGTCATACTTGGGGACGATTAAGCGGGTCAGGGCTAAGCTCGTACACATCAAAACTCAGATTTTCTCTTGAAGATTTTCCAGGACACTAATTAATGAGTTTCACCCAATCATTGCAACAAGTCAGTGCCACTCAATCAGTATTTTTGTCAGTGATATCTAGTTGAAGGGGCTATTTTCTACACTAGCATATCATCGTCAGTCAGGATTCATCATTACTCAGATCAATCCTCAACATTCATCCTGACACATGAGCACCATCACCTCATTTCCAGTCGGTGAGTTAGTTTTTATCAGCCTCAACAGGATTGCTACCAAAGATGTTTTCCAATACTGGTATGTCAGTGCAATTGACTTCAAGCAAGGGGACCTATTCGTCTTTGTAGTTCTCATTGATTTTGCAGCAGGTGTCATTCATGACCTGAGACTCTATGTGAAGAAGGGCAGGGAAACCCATGAGCATTTTGACTTAGTCTGGATCTCACCAGCCAAACATCTAGAAGAGAGAGAGCGGGAGTTGGATGAGATTGGCACAAAGCTAATCCGTAGCTTTGAACCTAAGCTCTACGCGGACTACTCCAGGTCACCAGTCTCTTTCCCTCTCACGAACGGCTCTTGTTGGGGTGACTTGGTTGATCTAGCCAGGAGGTAAATTTCCTCAGCAGAGATTGACTATGAGGCAATGACTGAGTCATCAACATTCTGACATCTCAGGAGAAGGGTTTTCTTTAGGGTCGACCTTCCTACTCTATGGAAAAATGTTTGTGCTATGGTTGACTTTTGTGTCATGGGTATTGGATGAAAGTGTTAAGAGCTTGCAGGTTTTAGGTGGCTCTACATCCGGAGACCACCATCTCAGGAGGTACATAGGCATGGCTCGAGGCACAAGAGACACACTGTCAAATGAGAGAATGATGATGGGACTTTAGAGGGATGAGAGAGGGTTCTTAACGAGTGTTGGTCATACCTATCCTTCTATACCTTCTAAGATTATTATGAGTTCTCATTCTTCCCTCATTTATCATTGTTATTGCTCAAGTCCGTCTGTCTTGCTTCATTTGCATTGACTCTGCTTGATGATTGTGTTTTCCTGGTGGTCTTGTCACAATTATCAAAATTAGATAACTGGCAAAATGGATGCATGCATGACACATTAAAGTTCATGATTATCATTTGCATGTTCTCTGTTGTTCCGAACCGAAATAAAAGATTCCTAAGACCGGGGACCGACGAAGACCGCAATTCAAGGGTCTCGCTCGAAGCCGGATGACACAACAGGATATGATTTGCTTTATTTGCTTTATTTATTTATTTTCAATCATAATCATCAAAATCCTGCGTGACAACCTGTTGGCTTTCTTATCGCCAAAAGTCGTATGACTGAAAAAAGTACGACAACTCGCCATGTAATACTCGTTCATATGGATAATAGTTAATGCTAATGTCAGTCTTGGGCCTAGCACTACGAGTTACAATGTCAGACTTTCAACCGAGAGGTTTAGGGATCGAGGTCAGTAACTGACGTCAAGGAGTGATGAAGCGGCATGAAATAACCAAGGGGTTAAGGGTCGGCGGAGCTATCCCTTTTGGTTTTGCTGCCAGCCCCGATAGTGAGCCCGATTGGCAGGACAAAGGAGGTGCGTGGCGGCACTTGCAGTCCCTCCCCTTCTCCTTTCCCCCAGTATCCTCAATTTTTTTTTTTTTTTTTTTTTTTTCCTCGGTCGGTTCTCTTCGACACGGTCACAATTCCGGTCTTGGTGTTGGTACCGAGACCAGTCCCGAAATCGATGGCCCTATCTCAGTTGGTACATCCATAAGGTGTAGGAACCCAGGCCTGAGTTTGAGGTCCACTGGTTAGAACTTCACAGTGCAAGTGAAATACTACTACCTTTTTCTTTTATTATTTATTTTATTTTAATTTTATTTTACCGATTTCATGAGGTGGAGTCGGGGTTTGCCCTATCTTTGAACCAAGGTGCAGGGCGTCATGGCCTGTCCGATCCAAGCGAAAAACCTTGTTAGGTGCGGAGTTTGGTTGGGAGGGTACAACACCGGGTGCACCATTTACCACCCACGATCTGTTGTGAGAGGTTTGAGTGTAAGCATACCCGTTGGGCCACAACATATGGTGAATTGTGCCTGAGCAGGGTGAGGTCAGAGGAAACTCCAACGGGGGCTCATAGTGATACTGCGTGTAAATCGTTCGTCGCACGTGGGTGTAGGGGCAAAAGAATTATTGAACCGTCTAGTAGTTGGTTCGCTCTAGAGTTTCCCTCAATATGGTTGAAGCATCTGAACAACATCATTACATTGAGGGAGGATCAACCGCTACCGTGCGCAGCACTGGCGGAGGCACCGAGGATAGAGAAGAATGAAATGAATTTAACGCGGATACACACCAGATACATTTAATGAAGGAGATTGTGGAGAAGAGGTTTAGCGCACTGGAGGATGCATAACTCACTCGATTCTTAGCAAAATCGAGCGAGTGAAGAGACAATCCTGAGGTTTTGAGCCTCTGCGATCCTGGTTCTGCGCTCGAAACGATGGTTGGAGGGATAGAGTGTGAAAAAGAAGAGAAAAACAGGTGTATGAAGGAGTCGAGAAAGAAGGAAAGAGGGAGAAACGAGAGTGAAGAGGGTCGTTTTCATTCATTTCTGGGCAGAATCGGCCCATCTAAAAGGTTAAGTTGAGGTTTTCAACCATTGCAAGTGCAATGGCAATGTTAGCTTTGGTGGTGGGGTAATGGTTGGCAAATATTAGGCAATGGGGTTGCACCAATGAAAGAGAGAGGAAGCTTGAAGAAGCGGTGTATCTTTTCACTTTTTAATCAAAAACTTGTCTCGTTTTGTATATCTAACGGGAGGCTGGGAATAACATATGACCGTGATCATGCTCACATTTTTCACTAACTTGGGTAAGTTGGCGGTCGTATTCCTCGTCTTCTTCGTGGTACTTGACTTCTTTGCAGTGCTCGTTTTGATCTTGTATCCGCCCACTTCTTGGTTGAAGATTCACTTTCAAGTTATGCAGGAGATCGTTAAGCTACTCAAGGTCCTCATGCTGATCGGAGTTGTGTTCATATTTCTCTGTAATCAACTTTGTGTTTATCTCGTCGGTGCTTCCATGGTGGTTGACGCCCTCCATCGAAATGCTCGATTCGACGGAGTAATGATCGTGGTGGTCTTCACATTCTAGGTCATGCTCTCCTCTTCATGGTAGTTGCCTTTTGCATCATCACGAGGTCGTTTCCCTTGTTGATGGCGGTCATCTCGGCACTGGTTGTCCTTTCCTTGGTCGTCATGGTCGAGTCACTCGTGGTGGTGGCTTGAACACCCCTCATGGTGTTGATTCCCACCTTCATCAAAATTGAGTCGGTGCTGCTGCTCGCGGTAGTGTTTGGCTTGTCCAAACCACCCTCGTGTTCCTCTGTATCTGGTGGAGGTGGAGCCTAGATTCGATGAGGGCGGGATACATACAAAGTCATAAGGAATGTGAGGGGGAAAGAGGGTTCAGCTGAGATACGTACCTGACCGTGAAGATGGTGATGTACCTTTCCGTTTCCCAGCGGAAGTTTTGTTCTTATTACGCACGTTTCGTGGGTGTGGCTATAGCCACGCGTTTTCTACATGTCACCTGAATCATCTTCACGCTATAACTTGTCCTATTCCTGATCCCAACCCTGAGTGGTTGTGAAAGTCGCCCATGAGGAGCGTGTGCATCCGACCACATTTGAGCAGGAGATCCATTCTCATATTTGGTGAGTAGAGCAATTCATCGTGCTCATCAAGAGGCTGCATACAATATTGCCATCGTGTCTTCATGTTCATCATAAGTTTGGTCACGGAGGTCTGTTCCCGAATGCGGTACTGTTGCTTGTCTGCTTCACCCACATGATCGTCTTCGAGGACACCATCACGCCATCATGCTACACATAGTTGCTCGCCATGTTCGATGGTTGAGGCTTTAAGGCTGGTCGGTGTAATGTGGCTATGTACCATTCCCCCATCTCTCATTGCGACCACTCGTCACACATGCTACCAGCTGATTGAGTAATTGGGAGACTAGCGTTGTCGATCCTCATACTACACGCATAATCTGTCAAGTTGGGAGTTGTTGACAAAGGTTGTTGCTGGAATATTGCGGTCTGCTACCAAAGTCAAATTTTACTTTAATTACTGACGAGTAACAGTTTTAGTCCTACACGGTGTTGCTACCGCTGAGCTTCTCACCAGGAGGCCGTTAGTCTATTTCCTCTCCTAGCGGCGTTAGTCTATTTGCTCTCCAAGCGAATGCGGTTGTTCCAATTGGACTATTGTCATGCGTTATGTTGTGCTTCTACTTCAAGTTCCACTATGTTTTTGTTGCATGTGTCACGGTGTTTGTTGTTGTTAAACCAAGTTTCTGCTAAGTTGAGTCACTTGAGAAGCCGGATTTCTGTTGTGTCGTGTTTACGATCGTTGTTGCGACTGGTATAACTATACAACCTGCGTAATAGCTACTGCTAAGGATATTATTGTTGTGGCATCTTCGGGCGGTGCCATAGTACTTCTAACGGTTATTGCAGTACATTCAAGTGACATTACCAATTTATCCAACAACAACGTATATGATGAAACGTAATCGTTGCTGCTTCGCCGAGGGAGCTGATGTTCTTCTAAGTTGTTGCGACCACTGACTCCTCGAGGTCATCACTGGTTTACGGTTTTTGCAACTGTTGGTTATTTTCCTATCAGGTGGTTGGTTATTAGACTGTAGTTGACCGGTTTCGATACCGCTACTGCGGTAATTTGGGTAATGTTGTTGATTATTGGTTGGTTGGTCCGGAGACTAATGTTGTTGTTATTAATACAAAGGACTACTGAAGCATGAAATGCGTTGTAAGAGCGACTACTGGTCAGCTCTTAGAAGCAATATTCGAATAGAGCACAGGGGGGTTCTCTATTTGAAATACAAGTTTTTAAAGTTGCGTAGCTACCGTTTCATCAAGGTGATCGGCGTACTGCAAGTTGGACGACAGTTAATCCACGCTTGGTAAAGCTACTGCGATCTTCCAACTTGAAGTCTTGTGAGGGGCACCCCAACTTCACTTAGACCACAATTTTAACTGACCAGTTCGTTTTGGCTGCCATTGTGGGGCCTTCGAGCGATTGAAGCCAACAAGGCCCTCTTACTACAATCTGAGTGTCGTTTTTTTTTATCTGTGTAATCTTTTTTATTTTTTTTATCATTATTACTTTCAGTCTAATTTATTGGTTACGAGAGGGAGACGATAGGCGGGATTGAAAACCCGTAATCCGCGTAAAGTCCTCTGTAGAAGGTTTGTCTCACCGATTGCAAGAACTTTGTCGAATCTTTCACAAGGTCCTTGGGGCTAGAGGCAGAGAATTGCCAGGCATAATTCTTTTGTCTTGTATGTGAGCCCAATATACCCTCATCATTATATCTCTTTAATTTGCTTGGGAGGCATGCATGTGTTTCTCTATGATCTTTGTTTTTTTTCCAGAACTTAATTAAACCAACTGAAAGGAATGCATGTGTGAATTCCAGTTTCATGTTGTTCTGACTGAAATCAGACGAAGGGATCAATTTGGGGGAAGGTGGAAGGGAGGTGGTTTTGTATGCGTGTGACCGGGTCGAACAAAGGTTAAGCATAGTTTCTAAGCAGAATAGCCTAGTGCTATGTTCCTTAGAATAGCTTAGTGCTATGTTCCTTATATGTTTTTTGAAGGACAAGATATTAATTATAAGCATAATAATGGTTTGGTTGCCTGACTTTTAAGGCCAAACAGTCTTTTTAATAATTATTTCCAAGGGTTTGGTCGTCTGACTTTTAAGGCCAAACAGTCTTTCTAAGCGGAATGGTTTGGTCTATCTGTTTCTTTTTAGAGTTTCTAACTGAAGTTTGACAAAATGGTTCAACGTCATGTTTTTTTTTACTTTAAAATGGGTTGAACATTGTTTATAAGGAGAATAGTTTAGTTTTTTTTTTAATTCAGATGAAATATTTTTTTGAAAGGTCAAACATTATTTCGAAGTAGAATAGTTTCGCTTCAAGTCACGCACACAAGTGCAAACTTAGTATACATTGGAAATACTTGGATGTAAACAAGCAACTCGACACTGTTTTTAAGTAGGATGGTCTAGCTCAAGTCATATCACTAAGGAAATAAGTAAAGTTAAAAGTACAATTAGAAGTAAAATTGGTAAGTTGAGCATTATTTATAAGTTGAATGGTTGTCCCCTGCTCATATCTGAAGGCAAGTCAGAGAGTTATTTAAATTGTGAATATTTAAATAGTTTAAGGTATTCTATGTACATTGTTTCTAATCATAATGATCTAGTCAAATGTCCAAAGAAAAACGAAGAAGTTGTGCAACTTGTTCAGGTATAACCTAAGGCATGCTAGGTACTGTTTCTAAGCAAAATGATTTAGTGTCACGTCATATGTAATATGAGTAAATGATTAATCATTTGGAAAACTAATAAATTATCTTATGTGAAAACAACTTATAATTTTTTGTGAGAGACTTATTTTTTTTTTGTATATATTTGTTTTATTATAAGTTTAGCTTGAGTCTGACTGAAGTTACTTTTTGATAGATAATAGCTTTAGATTGAGCTACAAGAATCAGTTCAATTTTTGCACTTAAGAGCTAAATTTATTTATTATATTCAGTTTTGTATAAATTTTAAAAAGGCATTTTTGCTAAGGGAAGTACTGACCAAATTTATACAAATCCAAGAAGTTAGTCAAATTTTGTCTTTACGAAATTCAACTTTTATCTGATTTTCATATCTTACTTAGTAAAAATTTGGGAAGCTTATTTGTACAGAGTAAAATATAAAATATAAAAACATTCCGACTTCAGAAAGTCAATTTTTTTTTAAACTTCCTAATTCAGTAAAAATTTGGGCAGCACATCCCATAGAAAAGTAAGTTTATCATATTTTTACTAATTTTTTTTTCTGAGATTTGTACAAAGTTGAAAAAAAAAAAAAAAACAATTTTAACTTCACAAAGTCAAATTTTGTCCAACTTCCTTATTTAGTAAAAATTGGGCAGCACCTCCCTTAGAAACTTAGATTTCCCTAATTTTTACTGAAATATTTTTTTAAGATTTGTACAAAGTTAAATACAAAATTTGAAAACAATTTTGACTTCACAAACTTGAAGTAAAAAAAAAATGACTTCATAAAATCATAATTTTTTTTATATTTTGTATTTAACTTTGTACAAATATTAAAAAAAATATTTTACTAAAAATTAAAGAAACTTATTTTTATAAGGGAGATGTTGCCCAATTTTTACTAAATCAGAGAGTTAGACAAAATTTGACTTTACGAAGTCATATATGTTTTTATTTTTTATTTTTAGCTTTGTACAAATCTTAGAAAAATATTTTAGTAAAAATATGAAAAACCTATTTTTTTTATGAAATGGTACTGCCGAATTTTTTTATTTTTTTTTTAAGTTTATGGTGTTGTAGAGGTCAGTCACTGAGTGCACAGTGATTACTCGGGGTAGTGGGTCGTAGGTGTCCTGGAATATGAGAATATGAGACCACCTCACATCCCATCCTCACGTCAATACTCCTAGCACACCCCCTATCCCACTATCCTACCTTAGTGTGACCAACACTCATGACCATTACCCTACCACTGGCAATGGGCAGGCAACTTGGACTGAACAGTAATGATAGACACCAGGGCTGATAGGTTGCTCAGCCTTGGTGGAAGTGGAATCGGATGAGCCTTGTCGAACGGGAACTTCGGACGCCAGGCCTACGCAATCTATTACAGGCCCCAAGAGACTCTGGACCCTAGGTTCATACAGGGTAGCACCCACTGAAGCCTCCCCTAACTTCTCAAAGGTTAGGCGAAACTCGGAGTGTCTTGAACGACTTATATCCGTACCCTTACCCTAGGGTCTTAGCCTTATATAGCCACCAGACAATTCTACCCAAATGTCGGTAGGAACCCCTTACCTGAACCTACTGCAGATACTAGACCTCACCTGGTGATTAAACCCCCTAAGTCTGATAGTTGTGTAGTTCGCAATCTATGTGTATACCCAAAGGCTCTGTATGCTCCGTAAATCTATGTATCGAGATGTACAAACATCATCATGTGTGAAAACATGTGTAGGTAGCCCGTAGGCCATATATAGTTCGCAAGCTATATGTATGCCCGAAGATTGCGTGTGCTCTGTAAATTTATGTATCGAAATGTATAGGCAGCATCATGTGTGTATATCGAAGAGACAACGGGGCAAGTTGGACAAGAACCCCCCCAAGGTTCGAACCAAACTCGAACCCGTTACCTTGTAACATGAAAGCGAATGACTCTACCGCATGAACGACTATCGTAAATGACACTAACATGTCATATGCCAGACTGGGGATTCAACAAAACACCCAAGACCAATACCTGCAAACAACAAAAGAGAAACCCCAAACCAACATACAACGCCATGAACAACCCTTGGGTGGTGCGCAGGCAGTTTCTGATAGAGTACTATGCGTCACCCCAGTGGAATGTATGTTCAGTCATGCGTCAATCTAACGCCCTGTCGGTGTCTTTGCGCGACGCTGCAATTGAGTTATGAACCCGCTGTCGAGCGCATCGGCCCCCACGCGAGCGAGGGCCCTCCCGGCCACGTCACCCACGAGAAACTGTCTTTCAACTTTTTAGAGACAACTCGGGGACGACGCAGTAACCCGCATCCACCCTTCGCCGCTCCGACCGAGTGCGCCAACTGTACATCCCGTGGTCCCCTACGACAGGATAGGTTTTCGCGGGGCACAACTTACCTTCCCTAATGTGTTGTCACCACTCTTAGGGGCGTATCCCCGCCGAGTGACCGACCCACATGCGAAGGTTTTTATAATGCAATTGCAGAGGTAGGCCGACCGAGGGCTTTTGCTCGTTCGCTGTAGTATATGTACGCATGATTGAACGCCAAAGTGGACCCGAACGTCGTCCGTCCCTGGGGCGCTGATCTTCCAGGAATCGGAACGTACGCCGGTCGACAAGGACGTGATATTTCAAGGGTAAGGAAAACTTCGAGCGATTCTAGTCCCTTCTTTCAAAGACAATCTGGAGTTAATCAGACAAAACACTTTCAAAAGAAGACTTAGGTCAACGTAAGTTGATTTATCTTATGAAACCGATACAATCATGCATACCACTTGTTAAGATCAAATCGACAAAGGCTAACTTGACTTCTATCTAACGACAAGACAGCGTGAGTTGACTCGTCTTCGGACATCACTCATCAACGAAAGGGTAAAAATATGACTTACACGCATAGCGACACTCAAATGACGTCTGATCAAAATATCTTCACTCTGTCTGCCAAATGGCTGGGCTGACACGACTTTTCGACTTGATGAGATGCGTTGTCAAGTTCTTTCATTCCATACCATACTGATTGCTAGCAAAGAAGTGTTGACATTCCAACTTTCAAGCAAAGTTAAGATGCTATTGCTCTAGTGATGACTACACTTTCACTTTAACTTAGGTGTGAATGTCATCTACAAGTAATCTGGCTACTACTATACAAGTTAGCGACCGACTTGAACAATCGAACACTGGATGCCCCATTAAGGTCAAGGATCCGCTTTCAAATTTTGTTAGTTGCTTTGTCCTCCTCACCCTCATTAACCCTGCTGGGTAGGGTCATTCCCAGCTCTAGCTATCCAGGTCTTGCTCACCATATCAACCCTATTGGTCCTCGCTTCTTGTGGCAAGGCCAACCACGACAAGAGGGTCTAACCGCGCTCTGTTCCAACTAGTAACCATGAACCGAGCTTCTTATGGCTTAGTTCTCCATGCACGAGTGACCCCTAAACGACCACTAAGGGGTATGCTATGGCAGCTCACTCGCGGTTAACGACCACCTGAAATTTCAGAATGAAAGATTCTGAATTGGTCTGAAACCGTTGAAATGACCTGAAGACACTTCAGGTCATTTCATAAGTTTCGGGAGGTTTGCATGACAAGTTCTATGGGTTTTTTTTTTTTTTTTTGCCTGTTTTTTTCAACCACTTCAGGTCATTTCGACAATTTCGGGTGCGGACCTGAAACCGCTGAAGTGGCTGAAGCTTTTGAATGGGTTTTTTTGTACCCCCATCCAAATGGTTGGATGGGGGTACCTGAAACGCCTTTCAGACATTTCAGCCACTTCAAGTTTCAAGAATTTCAGGTGGGGACCTGAAACTGCTGAAGTGGCTGAAGCTTCTAAAAGGGGTTTCAGGTACCCCCATCCAAATGATTGGATGAGGTTAGCTGAAACCCCTTTCAGAAGCTTCAACCACTTCAGGTCATTTCAGGAATTTCAGGTGGGGACCTGAAACCACTGAAGTGGCCGAAGCTTTTGAAAGGGGTTTCAGGTACCCCCATCCAAMTRWTTGGATGRRGKTASCTGAAACCCCTTTCAAAAGCTTCAACCACTTCAGGTCATTTCAGGAATTTCAGGTGGGGACCTGAAACCGCTGAAGTGGCTAAAGCTTATGAAAGGGGTTTCAGGTACCCCCATCCAACTGATTGGATGGAGGTACCTGAAACCCCTTTCAAAAGCTTCAACCACTTCAGGTCATTTCAGGAATTTCAGGTGGGGACCTGAAACCGCTGAAGTGGCTAAAGCTTATGAAAGGGGTTTCAGGTACCCCCATCCAAATGATTGGATAGGGGTACCTAAAACCCCTTTCAGAAGCTTCAGCCACTTCAGGTCATTTCAGGAAGTTCAGGTGGGGACGTGAAACCGCTGAAGTGGTTGAAGGTTCTAAAAGGGGTTTCAGGTACCCTCATCCAAATGGTTAGATGGGGGTACCTGAAACCCTTTTCAGAAGCCTCAGCCACTTCAGGTCATTTCAGGAATTTCAAGTGGGGACCTAAACCCGTTGAAGTGGCTGAAGCTTCTGAAAGGCGTTTCAGATACCCCCATCCCACCATTTGCAATGGATCTGTATGCAATCTGAAAGTGGTGTATGGACTTGAAGTGGTTGAACTGCCTGAAGGAGGTTTCAGACAACCCCACGTATAGATCCACACACAATCTGAAAGTGGTGTAACGCGAGGCGTTAAGAATTTAAGGTTCTTCCGTGAGTAGGCGCATGTCCTTTCCCTAGGAGGTGGTATGGGATACCCCTCGTCCTCGCCGGAGCGAACCTCGGATCTCAAAAGTCGGGATGGCTCCACCACAACAGCATGGTATCCCCCCGACGAGCGGTCCACTCCTAGTCGTTAGCAGGGCCGGCCCCTAAGGCAGCGAGCCCCCGCCTCAGATGCCTAATAGGAAAGAGAAAGACGTCTACCACGGCAGGCAATATGGTCTCTTGTCGCCTGACGTCAATGATAACTTAGACGAAGAAAAGAAATCACAGAAGAGAAAGTCATTCAAATAGACGAGCATAGACGGAGAGGGTCATTCGGGAAATAACGGGTGTCCTCAGGAAAAATCTATGTCCAAATGATTTTTTCTTCTTTGTGTGATCAAATCCATTTTCGTCATCTACTGGTTGTCCTTCCCTTCAACATGCATGCAGGTGAGCAACAGAAACAAACATCATTCTCTCATTGCCATTGACATGGTCATGTTCTTCTTTTTCAGACATCCTTCTACGTACCTGCACATCAGATCAAACAACAAGTTCAAAAAAAACAATGCAAGTTCAAGCTCATGTCAGACTTCCATTCACTCGCGCAAACACACATTTCCTCTATCTTTTCAGTCACGGTGAACATTCAAAGAACAGGATCAAGCAAGTGTGGGTTCACACAGGTGTAAAGGGGTCTGAGTCAATAACTGACTGACCTTGAGTGAAATTGAAGAGACAACCCACTTGAGAAAACCGTATAAATTCTCGCCTTCGGATGAGAACTTTCACAACAAGCTGTCAACAACGTGCTCCACACCACTCCCTTGCGATGAACGTCTTCCACAACACAATCACTTCCCAATAATCTGACGACGTCTCAGCGTCGCCGTCACATCATCCGCACCACCACACCGTTGTCGTCAATCATACTCGAGCACGCTGTCACAAAATGCCCCTCACAGCCAAGACAACCCGAGTAATCTCACGCACCACTGTCGTTAATGCTGCCACCAATCACCAGTAGCGTCACCGCGACACCATCACCAGCGTCAACGGGTTGCTGCCGTGTTATGCGGACAACATCACCCCAAAGTCACTCTAAAATGGCTGCCGACGCCATGCAAAACGGGCAGAGTCTTCCCTGCACCACTTGCCGAAGACCTATTGCCGCCATACAAAACGGGCATAGTCTCTCCTCACCGCTTGTCGAGGACCTGCCGCCGCCGTGCAAAATGGGCAGAGTCTCCCCTGCACCACTTGCCGAAGACCTGCCGCCGGCTTGCAAAATGAGCAGTCTCCCCTGCATCACTTGCCGAGGATCTCGTGCGAACAGCATCACCTTCCGTTGGCACCACGCAGCCCAGTGGCTATGGCAGCCTCTCCTTTCCTCTCTTACTGCAGACCTTCACTCCACTCCTCCTTTTACTCACTGCCCGTCAGCACTCTGGCAGCATAATGTTGCTCTTCACTCCACACTCAATCAGAATGTGGGCAGCACCTCAACTGATTGAGGATGCTGCTGGCCAACCCTGCTCTTATAGTTGTGCTTGAGTGGTGGGCAGCCACTTGAGGCTCATCCAAAAAAACGGGGCTGAGCCTACCCCTCAATCTGAACTTCGATTGAGGGCTGGGAATCTTGATGTTCCCCTAGGAACATCAAGTCCCACACTTTGGCTATGCACCTGGCCACTTCCCCCCAGCCAGGTGCAGCCACAAAGTGGCTGTATCAAGCCATTCTCGGCAGACTGTTGAAATCAACAGTCTGCTGTCACTTCAAGGTCCAAATGCTTCTCTGCCCTGCATCTGGACCGAGGTCACAAACGAATTCGTGACTGCCTTTTTTTTTTTTCCAACTCTTCTTCTTCGCTCTTTCCTTCTTTTATTTTCTTTTCCCCCTGTATCTAATCTACCCCCGCGGCCACGTACATGGTTTTTACTTGTTTTTTCCCTTCTCCTACCCCCCCTTCATTTTTTCTGTTCAGGGGCAACTCGTCGTTCGTAAACGAACCAGCACCCCTTCTTTTCACTGAGCTGATCCAAAGTCAGGCTCAATAGGGCTTCTTTCCCCTGCTCCGCGCCTGTATGTGGCTCAAATGGGCGCCAGATACAGTCACGCGGCTTAGGGAGCTGCCCGTTTTTTTTTTTAAATGAACGGGGGCTCCTACCTGTTGGCCGCCACCACTCACTCTCTCTCTCTCTCTCTCTCTCTCTCTCTCTCTCTCTCTCTCTCTCTCTCTCTCTCTCTCTCTCTCTCTCTCTCTCTCTTACACACACACAC
>BFEA01000354.1:1179517-1213116 GCA_003427395.1 Chara braunii | reverse complement strand
TTTTTTTTTTTTTTTTTTTTTTTTTTTTCTCTCCATTGGCTTATGCCAACGGTTACTTCTCGTCGCTACCTTCTTCCCCCGAACACAACGTACGGTCATTATAGCTGTATTTGGGGTATGTTTTAGTCTAAATACAGATATAATGACCGTACGTTGTATTCGGGGGAAGAGGGTAGTCTACGAGCTAATGAGTTGCGGACCAGGGTTCGAGTCCTAAGGACTCAAAAAAAACAAAAGAATTTTTTTTTTCGATTTATGCATGTCATCCTTGCTCAGGGGCCGTGCTAATTTCCTCTGCGGGGTTGATTCCAGCCGTGTGATCTCGTCGATCGAGCTGTCGAAATCAGTCGCGCCGGCCCGACTGGTTGCTCCAAAAAGAAGCCAGCCCGAGGTCGCGCATGGATTCGATCCCCGCATTAGCGGGGGACAATCAAATGTGTTTACCTACTGGGTTGGCTCCTACTACGGTTATAGTAGGAGCAACCCTTCTATTAGAAAGGTTGTGGAACCTGGCTGGCCACCACTTAGTAGCCCAGCAGGTTCCCCCTGCTTCCCTTAGTGGTTATGGCCTTACAGGCCCTGCCTGCCTGTGGCCCCAGAGGCCTAGCCTGCTTGAGGCCTGATAGGCCTCACCTTCAGGCCCTAAGTCAACCCCCGGGGCCCAGAAAATAAAACTCTTCCTATTCCTGCCACGCTGCGGCCCCATACGCGGCACACCCCTCTTTCTAGCTTACTTAGGCCCTGAATCGCGCGACTGCTAAGTTATATGTCATTTTAGGTAGACTGGGTCCAACTTTAGTCTTTCCATGCCCGCGCACCACTGCGGCCTTGTTGGGAACCGAGGACGACAAGTCGTACCGCTGACTCATGCTGTTTTTATCGAATGTCAATGACACCACACGTCAACGACGTCATATGTCAACGACCTCAGGCTTTAGGTCTCTCATTTATAGGGTTGGTCTGAATAACTTTGGCAACGTCAATCTCATCATGTTCCTCAAATCCAACGAAAAGAGTCGGACAGCGTCTGACCTTGAAAAACTCGGGCAAAAACCCTCACAGGGGTTTTTGTCCCGACACCACAACCTCATACCACAATGTGCATTTTCAATCGGTGCTCTAACCACTGAACTACATCAATTGGACAACTGCTGCCGAAATTTTTACTAAATCAGGAAGTTAGAAAAAAATGGCTTTGTGAAATCATAATGTTTTTATATTTTCTATTTAGCTTTGCACAAATCTTGGAAATACATTTTTATTAGGGGAAATGTTACTGAAATTTCTACAAATATAAAAAGTTTGTTAAATTTTGTCTTAGCAAAATTTAAGTTTTATCTTCAACTTCATACCTTACTTACTATAAATTTGAAAAACCTACTTCTCTACAGGAGATGCTGCCCAAATCTTTACCAAATCAAAGCGTTGGACAAAATTTGACTTTTGTAAAGTTAAACATCGTTTTCAAATTTCATATTTAAATGAATATAAATTATGAAAAGACATTTTATATAGAGGGAGTGTTGTTGAAGTTTTCTTAAGGAGTTAGATTAAATTTTGATAGGAAAAACCTTGACAATCGCTCTTATATATTGAAGATAATGTCAAAATTTTGCTTATTCTTCTAAAATTCATTTAAAGCTCATTTAAACTTAGTTTTGTAAAACGTTTGAGTAACATGTGATATGAGGGTTCACTCTCTATACACTTAAGTTTGGTTTGGGTATTGGTCTGTGTTATATTACAAGTCTTTTTTTATCATTTCGGTTCAAATTTTGACTAGTTTCAGCCCAATCCTATAAGGATCATCTTCAGTAATCATTGATAACATGTTGGTTGGAGATTTGTTAGTTTCCGACTCAACTCTAATTCATTATCGCTGACCCTTGTGGGCTTAAATGTTTCTTTGGGTTTTTTCTCGGAATTTATTGAAAGGTAGTTTGGAAAAGGACTAAGTACTTTCTTTTGGAAGATTTGACAAAGGTTGGGTTTGTGTGAATAAGTCAAGGGGTGTGAGTGAAGAGAATAGTTGAAGTTGACCCGCTGTAGTGCGTGGTCTGTGGATGTTGAATCTTTGGTATGATTGCAGGTATGTTTTGCGAGTTGAAGTCCAGATTCGACTTTGTCTACGATCATGTGTATATTTCAAAGGGAGTCACACTGTAATTGTGAAAGTGATCGCCTCGTGTCCTATAAACTCGTTATATTTATATTTTGTGTTTTCGCCCAATTTACTTTGACTATGTGTAAGGTTATTATTGATTTAAATTAAGAAAAACGAGATCTTATTTTACTTCTGCCTTAAAAATATATATATAATTGGACGTTGAGTTTCGTGGCGACTCTCAAAGTCAAACCCCTTAACCTTTTAGGCCGCCGAAGATAGAGCTTCTTTTCGAGGGTCACAGGCGTTTAGCCGGGCATATTTATGTTTTTTTAGCTCACAACTGACTCTAAGAAGTCGGAACGACAAACATACGTATGGTTAGGTCAGAGAGTGTGTAGGCGTGCACTTTGGGGCAGTCGTATGAAAAGGAAGGAAAAGTCTTATTTAAAATAAGACAACCCGAGGCGCGACTCATGGATTTAACATAAGAGTCCTGATAGGAGGCCTCGATTAGTAGAGCTGCAATTGATAAAATTGAAGTAAGTCAGAGGTTATTCATGTACATTAACAGGATGAAATTGATAAAATTGAAGTAAGTGAGAGGTTATTTATGTACATTAACAGAAAAATTCACTGGCGCTAAAACTCTTTGCAATTATAACTTGAAACTTATATTTTATTAACGACGAGGAAGAAATATTTTTGGTATGATTATTTGATCAGATCAAATCAATTATATATGATTCAGCATTGCACTGTATTCTTTTTAAGTATTGTATCTCGACACTAAAAATTGACGAGATGTTGATTGGAAGGATGTCTTTGTGATATATGTATGTTTTATTGATGACATGTGTGTTTTGCCTTAACAAGTTATATATATATAATATATATATATATATATGCGTGAACTATATGCAAGAGACTAAGATTGATTGATGGGTTTCATGTATGGTTGATACTGTCCTAATCGACCGACGTATGTCTTGAGCTTGGGAGATTGGCGCTCAAAACGTCGAGTAACGTTCAAGGTACGATGGTGTTTTACACAAGCTTACCCATGTTACAACGAAATGAGGAAATGCCCTCGACTGACCTACCTCTGTTATTGCAAAAAAAAACTTTCGAATGTGGGTCAGTAGCTCGGTAGAGGTACACCCATAAGGGTGATGACAGCCCCTTAGGGATGAAAGTTATGCCCCGTGGGAACCTATCATGTCATAGGAGACCGGGGGAAGTACAGATGGCGCACTCGACAAAAGAGACGAAGGGATGACATAACCGCGACCATCTCGGAGGTCCGTTGGATCACTTCGCATTGTCCTCGAGTTATCTCTATAGATTTTGTTTAACTTTTGTGTGACATGGCCGAGAGGGTTCTCGCCCTTCGCAAGAATAGGCAGGAGTCGATGAGCTTGACAACGGTGTCGAGCGCATCGCCCCCACATTAGGAGACCTTCCCAGCCGTGTCACGCAGGATTCGACATGTTGCATACAGGTAAGAAGTTTCGCCGCTCCGACTGAGTGCGGCAGCTAAGATAGGGTGTGGAAAGGTATAAAATAAAAGATAAATGTTGACGAAAGGGGTGTAGAAAGATATATAATAAAAGATAAATGTAGACGGAAGGGGTGTAGAAAGATATATAATAAAGCAGGTGATAGGATCATGCAGCATAAGGTTGTCCTTCTCAAAGTCCCCACACATCGCTCGTCCGTTGCACTCGACAAGCATCCAACCAAAACACATAAGTGATCGTATCAAGATTTTAATAACTAACTTGCATAAAACATACACACATGGAGACGAAACCATGTTGCAATACATTAAACGAGTTCAACCTCACCATTAGTTGTATCTCAAATCCCTTTACCTCACACCAAAGCCCCAACCTTTATCTGACTCCCCCTTGAATAACAATCAATCCATTTGAATGACCTGTTTTGAAATTAACTAGATAAAATCACAGAGAACCCCCTCAATCCCACATGGTTAAGTTTTTAGGTTTAAAATGTAGAAATAAGTAAAAGTTGACTCGCAAACAGACCTGCTATCAATCGATAGCAGAAGTTGATGAAGTCCTAAACGTCTCAAAAAGCTTGAAGATAGTGGTGACCTTTGTCACAAAACCAAAGCAAGCATCATTTATTTATTGAATGAAGGTCAACTTTGTATCGTAATCTGAATTACTTAGAGGTGATGCCCAATAACGATATGAAAATACCAAAAATTCGGGCAACACTTCCCCTAAAGAAGTGTGCTCGCAGAATATATACTAAACCAAATCTAAGGAAAAAATTATAACTCAAAGGCTACCTTAAAAAAATTATAACCCAAAGGCTACCTTAAAAAATTTATAACTCAATGGCTACCTTCAAATAAACTAACTCTTTGGTTTTAGCAGAAATTTCGGCAACACTTTCCTTAGCAAGGGAGACTTTCATGATTTTTACTGACTCTGAAGATTATACTAACTTTAACTCAAAAGACTTACTAAGATTTTAACTAACTCTGCAGCTTTTAGCACAAATTTTGGCAGCGTCGCCTATAGAGATGATTCCTACTAACTCATAAGCTAGCCAAAATCTGACCAAAGCAAGTATGCACGAAAAAAACAATGAAAAAAAATAAGTTAATAACTATTTGCCTATCTCTCAAGCACAAGGGGAACGCCAACAGACTAAGTTATCAAATCGAAAGGATAAACAGGCGAGCGAAAAGACAGAATGCACAAACAAAATTTAAATCAAGTGCACAAAGGAAAGGTATACTAATCAAAATTTATTTTTGCATTAACATGTGTAAACCTTTCTCTTAAAAAATATCTTGTATCTGAATTAAGGTGGATTCTAACTCTTCCAAAACTGAACGGGTCCATCGAAAGATGCCCATGATCAAGGTCCTCAACTGCCGCGACGGCCATCTGTGCCCGGTAATACAGTAACGGAGCCAGGCGAGTCGGTCCCGACGTCGGTCTCGAAACCGACCACCAAGTCAAAGCAATAAAAATAAAAATAAGAGCATAAATAATAAAAGAATAAAAATACTTAAAAATAACTATAACTCGAAGACCGCCACGCCTGGTTGCACCCCGCCGTTGACACACCTCGCGCGCCGCTCATCCGGGCAGGACTCAACTCTCACCCGCAAGTGCGTCGTCAACTCCGGACGAGGCCGTACCCGCGTGACTTGTGAGAAGCACGCCAAATACCCTTGTAAGGGTATTTGGTACGACAGCCTTTCCGAACCGTATTAAGCGACGTCCCCGTCGCACCGAGCATTCCTATTCAAATGTTGTTTTAAACATAGCCTTGAGAAAATAGTATATAATAATTTTCTCGAGCCAGTAACTGAACAAAAACGGTCATTAAGGTATATCAACTCCAAGCCTTGATTCCTCAAAACAACTAAGCAGATGTCAATGACCAGAAATCGTATTCAGTTCCTAACCAGAATAGGAATCTACAATAGCCGAATAATCAGCTAGGCCCTAACACGCTTCAACCTCTAATCTAACAAGTGCATAACGTCACTTTCCACCAACTACAGTCACAAACAGGGAACCATCCAATAGTCAACCCTAAGACTACACCATTCCCGGTCCCTTTGAACGATATTTTATCGCGTCGGGCATTCAAATCATCTAGCCACCAGTCGAAACTCAAACTCGATGGTGGTTTAAAATCCAAAACTTTAATCCTCATTCAACCTTTTCCTTTTTACACCATGACCATTCAGACTTAACTCATTGGTACACCCCCTTTCAAACTCTTCCGTAGAAGATCACACCATTATGGGGATATCACGACTAACTAGAGGTAGACTGATCGAGCTTGTTGTGCGTGTCATGGATGTATCTTTTGGGTTGGGCCCCGTTAAGCCCAATGCCACAAACCATTACCGTCACGCAAAAGCCACTCATGTTAGTCATTTGTCGGGAGGATGGGTAGGGGTACTCTTTAAACCTTTCAAATAAAAGAAAACCACCCCCTTTGCCCATAAATCCTACTTTTATAAGTATGGTTCTTCACTCTCATCACGTAATTTATCATCCAAAAATTTTGCTCAGTGAGCAAACTCTCACAATCTTTCTTCCAAATAACTCAAGGTTTGTACTTCTCAAAATTCCACACTTTATCAAAAATGTCACTTTCAGCCAAACTATAGCCGATTGGAGGGCCCCATGATCAGGTCGATCCTTCCTGCTGTAGATGACGCTCCCACCGGCTATTGGTCAAAACTTTAATTTCTCTCAAGGAGCCTTAATCATGGAAGTCCCCGTCACAGACTCGACCGCTTGTAGCCCATAATAAGTTAAGTGAATGACTTAGGACCAACAGGCTTCCACATCGCCTGTGTTGCCTTTACCAGCTACTACGTGACTACGCAAGCGGGGATGCCGATTTGAACGGTTTTTTCCTTACCCTCAGCCACACACAAAACCACTTGTGACCCACAGCCACTGGCCAGGCAAGGGCTTTCTTACTTGACAGGTTTCCCTGCCGCAAATGACACGCTTACCAGCAGATGAGGCCCAACAGAGTGGAGTTGCCGATTTGATCGAGGATAATACTCTTATTCCATAAAATCTTTGTAAGCCACCCCTTCCTCTCGAGGGTGAGCCTTCGATAAAAACCTTTTAAAACCCCTTCCCATTTGAAGGAGGATCAACCATAAAAAAAATCTCTCAACCATCCTCTCACTCATGGATAGTCTGTTTATATAACCTTATAACACCTTCCACTTGGCGATAAGACCAAATGAAACCAATAACCTTATCAGGCTGCCCTCGGGCATAACCTCTCTCTTAATATGATTTCTTGACTCTTTAAGTCTCCTAGAAATCTTTCACTGATAATCACGCTTTCTTCATTTCATCTTACACAAAAAGATCCACAAGGCCACATTGGTGAGAATGATAACGACAACCAAGCACGCACGATCCTTCAACCTGGGGGAATGAAAACCCATACCAAAAAATGGTTTCTAGAAGAGAATCAGAATATCTCGAGTCTCAAATCATCACAAGTTTCAAATCACCACAAATCCAGGTCCCAATCAAACAAAAGACTTTGTATAGCATATCGTACAGGTCATTATCGACCAATATACATAAAATTATCTAAAACGTTCTCACAGAAATGAGTAAGCGTCGACTACAGATAACTGATCCTCAAAATACCTCCACTTTCATTCAACAAAACTAAAGTCAGCTTAGAGAGTGGATAATCAGATCCAGAACGTACGCACAATTCCAAAAGGGTAAAGACGCACACTAAAAATCAGAAATATATACAAGATGAAACCTATGTCTCATAGAACTCATAGTTTCAGCTTAAAGCAAAATAATCAGATAAATCGTTTATTAGTTCTAACAATTGAGTCTCCCGCGCCGCCATAGCCTTTCGAGCGTTTATTTATTAGTCATTCAAGACTGCTGACACCATTTTACCTCTCTCTCACTATGAATGCGAAAATAATAGCTGCTAGAAAAGACCAAAACCCTAATCGAGGCAAACGACCTCACCCCTCAACTCGTTTCTTTGCCATCTTACATTTGCGAGGGGTATGATCAGTCTTCCCACAACAAGCATATACTATCTTTACCCACCGCTCTCACCCTCTTCTATTCCTTCGGCCTGTCCGACTCACAGTTGACGACATACCCTTGTCATCACACTTCTTTTTAGGATCAGATGCAGCGGGAGGTAGGGCTATATCAATTTATTCCTGAAATCTTCGCTTCTCTGTTCCCTTCTCACTTGGAGCGTCAACCGTTCTCTCACAGGTATGAGTTGCAACATTTCTCACTTTAGCCTGCACCTCTTTTATCTCAATACATGACTCTATTTTCTCACTTTAGCGTCCTTCTTAAATCCACCTTTCATACCGTCAAAAGTGTCTGCTGCAGGGTCATTTAGCATTTTTCTAAGCCCACTCTTCTCATTATCCAGCGCCTCCTTTCTTTTTCTCGCTTCCCGCAGAATATGACAGAGGTGCTGATCAAAATCGTCTTCCTCAAAATTCTCTCGTATTTTGTCCCATATAAGTCTCCCTCTTGTCTCACGGATCAAATCCCACTGCTCTGCATTTGTGAAGTTCGTAAGGAAGACAAAGCACTTGTCATATTCAGACAACGCCCAGACCTTGCAGGATGCACGCTCATACTCCATCAGGAAGTGCCCTACTGAAACATAATTGTATCGATCTATCTTTTCAAGATCGACTTTGGTTAGTTGTTTCTCACATAGCTGGTATTTATTCCACATATCATCATAAAACTTCCTCCATGATGACCCCGCTCTTCTAACCAACTCACTGACTTCCTTTTTCAAGCCTATATGGATATACTTTATAACCTCCTTTAGCATATGCTCCTCATTTCATTCGCAGTGAGACGCTATCTGCCCAAACTTGTCAAGGAAGTCAAAAATATGATAGCCCTTGAAGAAGTCGATCTCAACCTTGGGTAGGTTGTCTCGCTCCCAATCTCGCAGACCCAGTAGAGAAGTGAACTCCTCGACCCCAATCTTCCCTTGAGAGTCTTCCATCTCGAGCTTCCTCGACCCCATCACATGTTGAACAACAACGAGCGGCGTTAGGGATCCACTTAGAATAAATCACAAATATTCACTGATAAAATATTTCAGAACATAATCCAGACATTAACCAAACATCACTTCTTCTATCCAGGAAGGATACGATATACGTATTCCATATAAGTAAATACTCCAAACATGAATCCAAAATGCGGCACAACCCACGATAAATAATGTATATTCATAACAATAATCACAACTTAATAAGCACAATTTATTGGCAAGGGTTGTAACTGAAGAGCACGGTAAGCTTTATAAATAACAACATGAAGCCAACTCAACTGTCAGTCATATAACAAGATAACAACATATTTCATATTCTATAAGGTAAAAATAAGACTAGCAATGAGTAAATAACATGATACAATTGTTACCTCTTCAACTCTTAAGTAAAGCATATAATACAGAGGAGTGGTGTAATCCTCATGAGATAATATCTTGATTCCTGAGCCCCGCTTTAAAGATCAAGCCTCACCACAACCCTCTCTGATTCTAGCGCTTGCACCTCACCGAACCCAATCATGGTCAGAGGGACAACCCCATTCATACCTATCAAGGCGACGAACAACGAATCCGCGCCCTTACAAATATGGTGACCCTGCTTAATGCGAGTCGAGCCTAGGTCGCTACTCCAAAACCGCTTTCACCAAACAGTAGTTGTTCCACTTGATCATCACAGTTTCGACAAGGTAACAAACCCCTTCCTCCTTTCTCAACAAATAATGTAGTAACTCTCCTATCATAGGAAAGATAACAACACCATACTAAGGGACAAGGAACATAATTCCGGTGTGGGTCTCACTATCATCCTTGAGACTGATAACTGTTTCCCCAAGCCTCAACGAGGGAGGAACAATTCCAGAATGCACTTCCACTGAGGACGCATTACACATGCTGACTGATTCCCTTTCAGGAAGGACCACCTTCCCTAGAAATAAGTCACCCTATTCACCTCTACTCCCATGCCAGATGTGGGTTTATGCAAAATCAATGTCCTCCTGGAAGACAATCCATACATACGTCGTCAATCAAACATCAAACAAAATACAGTAAAAGTGCATGTATGACAACAATCAACTAAAAACATCATGAAAACAAACATGTACATATATATTACATATACTTTAGAACATATGCCTCTTTTCGGGTTAGCCACACTGCTAATCAAATAATCACTACTTCTCAAATCTTCATCGAAAGTTACATCTAGACAATCCCCTAGATAACTCAACTTATCGCCAACTGATACCATCAAAGGATCTAGGCACATAGTACCTATCATACCATAATTCATTGTGAACTCAAGGAAGAACCTTTACAATCAAACCCCTCACTTCACTCTCATCAGTCAACCCCTCATCCTTATCGCTCATGTCTCAGAAGCCTCCTCCAAAGCGAGACTCTATTGATCAGGGGAGGACGCCTTAGCTTAACGTATTTACCTCATAAATCGGGCTTAGCACAATAATTACGTAATGAATCAACTAGTCTTGGCGCGTTAACAATTATCAACAGAGTTTGCTTCAGCAATGGACATACCCAACAATGCTGACGCTGCCTCAACTTTACCAAAGCCGCATCAGACACACCACGTATTGCCCAATCACCGAGGGATACTTAGTATAACAGGGTGCTCGCTGAGATAGTTGTTACATGCTTCAGATTTCGTACGTGTATAGCCCAACACTTTTTTTCTCAAGTAAACCGCGCATACGCTTATAATCGGCACTTCATACTTACGCCGCAGTCTTAAAATATCTCCAACGATAGTCAGGGTATCAAGCGATCAATCATATAAGTCTAAAGAAAAAAATATTATTTTGCCTAGTTCTCTCATTCTCATACTTGGATATCGTTCCACCAAGGACAACGTCAGGCAACCGTTATCCCCGGCAACGGCGCCACATGTCGAGCGCATCGGTCCGACACCGTACAAGGCAGCGCGGGACCCTCCCGGCCGCGTCACACAGGAGTTGGTCTAAATCCTCGTCGTGAATATACATGGAGCTTCCGCAAGCCGCTCCGGCCGAGTGAGCCAGCCATACCTCTCGCGAGCCCCTACGACAGGATAGGGCCTACGCGAGGCACGACTTACCTCTAACATACGGAAGTTGTCACCTCCCTTCAGTGGGCGTATCCCCGTCAAGGTACCAGTTCACATTAAGAAAGCTAATCAACTGCAATCGCAGAGGTGGACCAACCGAGGGCGTTTCTCGTATGCTGTAGCATAGGGGAAATGCGCGATTTTTCGCCTCTATCAGACCCTCACATGAACCGACGCATTGGGGGGCTAAGGTCCCAAGTGCGACTCCTCGTCGGTCGCTAGGTCGCATCCCACACACCACGCGTACACCACTCTAAAGAACATAAAAATTAAAACACACATACACATACACAAAACGACACAGAAGAAACAACGTGAGAACATTCCTAGTCCCTTAGTAGCTATCCCAAAACTCTCCGATGCAGAAATCGGATAAGCGTCGCGCGCGAGACTTAGTATAAAACTGTGCGGACGCATGGTCTTCTTATATCGACTAGCAATGCATAAATACGTGAGTATTCGCAATGATGGCGTACTATGTAGTACCCACACTCATGCGGTCCTCGTTAATCTCGAGGGTCGCATTCGACTCTCAAGTGTCGGTTGACACGCGCCTTGAGGGAATGATCTCTCGACGATGGATAACCGCCAAGTGCGGTTGAAAAGCCACACCCTCTTCTGCACCCTGCGGAGAGTGGGTGGTACACAAGTTCATACCTGTGGTGACAATCGTCTCTTATCGCCCTGGAGACAAACTCTGTCATCCAGGGTCTGAAAAGAAGTCCAAGGGTTTTACTTTGACGGTTGTCACGGACTACAACGTCCAACTATAAAATTTAATAAGCAAAATCAATCAGTAAATAAATAAACACCCAACACTCATATATCAAATTAGAACTCGAGATAAAATAAAGAGAAGGGGGAAACATAAACTCATCAGGTATGCAGATCGTACGACACATGGTTGTCATTCTCACTGCCTCCAAAGTACGACTCATATACCAAGTTCCAAATACTAACATGGATAAAACACAGGCACACACAATAGCCACATTGCCATACACCAATGTGGTCAACTTCACTGTTCCCTGTAACTCACACCACACCTCACACACTCAAGCCCCAGTCATAGTCTATCTTTCCATAAATCTCACAAGTTCTTTATAATGGTCATTAAAAGAAATTCGGTTAAAACCCTCAAAGAAACATATCAAATCTCAAGGCTAAGGCATCAAGTTGAGGTACAAGTATAAAAGGAGACTCTCCAGATTTTTACTAAGCCATATATAAAAATTAGACAAGTTGAACTTTGAAAAGTCAAAGTTTGACGAACTCCTTGGATTTGCATAAATTTTGGCAGCGCTTCCCCTAGAGAAACTTGAAGTAACTTACCAAAATTTATACAAAGCCAAGTATGACAAATGATCTCAAAATTTATACAAAGCCAAGTAAACAACAATTAGCCCAGAAAATGCAGGAATTGAAACTAACTCCTATAGCTCTAGCACGTGACGAGCATCTAAAGCAACTACCTGTCAACTGAAACTCTGACTAAGTAAATAATCTCACTCAGCCACATGCAGGTCAAACCACAAAGGTAAGTACGCTCACCATCCCCAAGTCAACCTTATCAAACAATAGTTCATGATCTTTCAATGATTTGTCCCTTTATACCCAGCTTACATAAGGCATAAAGCTAGACCACCCAAACTTATGGAACTTGTCTAGCTCAGCCATTGAATATACACAAACACAGGGCACTACAACTTTTCTCTTCTTTAGGCATATGACTAGGCCACCCTGGTCGCCCTGAACTGTTTAAGTATCTAAGTTTTATATAATTATCTACACTTAGTCTTTTAACGTAGCATATGACTGAAGCGATCATCTTTAGCTCAAGATTCAGTCTGCCCCTTCGTACCACAAATTTATTCTTAGTTGATACGCTCTTCAGTTTGTGATAAGCTATAGTCAGACCACCCAAACTTATGGAACCCTGTCTGACTAGCCTGTTCATAAGTAGGATAGTAAATAAAGTATAGTCAAGTTATAGCCTTCTGGTTCCAGCATGTGTGTGGCATTGGACCAAGACTACCCAAACTTATGAAACATGTTTTGGTTCTCAGCCTGATTCTTTCTCTTAAAGTCAAAGCAAGAAGAGGTTGAGCCACCCAAATTTATGGAACATGTTCAGACCTCCTCGTTCAGAAACTAAAAAAATTGAAAGAAACCCAAAGTAAACAAGGCGACCAAGTCACCCAAACTTATGAAACATGCTTGGTCCCTGAAAGTCATTCACAGTCAGCCCTCACAAGTCAGAGCAACCAGACCACCCAAACTTATGGAACATGTCTGGCTCTTCAAGCAATTCAAAATAAACATAGCACTGGGTCTCCCCAAACTTATGGAGACTTGCCCAGCCTTTGGTTGACCCAGTCAGACACAAACAACACAAACTTTCTCTCATCCTTCCCCCAGATACAACCCCACAATCTGCTTTCATTCAAACAACAAAACTGAAACTGACATTGCGCGTACATTCGTTTATTTAAGTCTTGTTTGTCCTGAAAGTCAATCTGAAAAGTCAAATGGGGATGCACGCAATATACTCAGTCAAAACGTAGCAAGGGTTGCAGTTAAGGGTTATAACTGGGTTTATAGAGGGAAAACGAAGTCTTTACCTCTCAGTTCCCTGCCTCCATAAATCCTCCTGAGTTTCGGCAGAGCTCCCGCAATCGGTGGGCTGACTCCCCACAGAGTCTTGCTGCGGTCCCATGGGTTGCAATCCCGCCTGCCGCCTTCCTCTCGTAACCAACAGACTAGACTTAGAATAAGAAGGGCAGAAGGAGAAACATTAAGACTCTCGGATCCAAAAGATGTGCTCTCAAACTCGCATGAGAGGGCCTTGAAACCTTCACGCGCCTGAGGGCCCCGCAATGGCGGTCAAACCACAGCAGCACCTTTGACCAAACTGAAATTATACTGCCAACTGTTGACTTTCCTGGCGATCCTCCGGGTCGCAACAGCCACCCCCTGACAATTCTCAACCACTCTCCTTAGGTCACCACGCTCCTATCTGCGATCAAACAATCGCCATACATGTACAAATGCAGTAGTATATAGTAATAGTGCGTCGTAAACGCAGTCGGCTGCAGCATCTACAACAACAGTAACTTAGCAAAAGCACGACGGTATTTGTAACACCAATTTGCACAGTGCCTACAACAGTCATGCACAGTCCCAAGACACCATGACGCTATCCATTAGTGTAATGCAATACTCAGCGGTCGTGCTCAACCTTTGATAACTCGTCGCCTTCACTCCCTCGATCACTTGCTAAAGCCCCTGTCAATCCCGCCCCCTTGAATCGCGAACTCATCATATTATCAACATAATCTCCTGACTGTAGCAACCCGCATCACCTATTATCTCTAGCACCAACTGTCCCAATCGAACAAGCGGTGAGAACTCAAGTGCTCAACAATAAGCATAATCAGTCAAACACGTTTTTTTTTTCTCCAAGTTTCTATGTCCTCTATTACTTTTTGAATCCTCAAGACACCGCAGTGCTGCTCGACAGCAGTGCGCACCAATACTCAACTTTTTATCTATAGATATCGCAACACTCTTAATACGATCAGAAACAAGCCTCCTTCCTCTTCCTTCGTCGGTGCCCTTCACTCTTACTAGACCAGGCCTCGACCTTGGCAAGATATAGGTAATCCAAATGAGGGAGGCGCAACAAGGTCTAGCTTCTCAGTTTGCAGGTGCACTCCCTCTCCGGAGACAAGTTCCAACGGCTAGATATGAATAGACCACACAGTCCAACACAGCCTGCCGTATCCGTCACTCGACAGTGAACTGCGCCACCATCCAAAGAGTGAATCTACCGCCCTTGCTGCCTCCCTTCCTTCACTTAATTCGATAGCGAACAACATATCAATTTGCTCCCTCCTTACTACTCCAACCACTACAGTGGCCTGCCCCGACCAAAGCAATAGACCTACAATCCCGATTCGCTTAACTGTTGTTCCGCTGCTGGGTAGGTTAGGCAGCATACCGTCATTCAACAGGTCCCTAGCTCGTAGTTTAACTGTCGCTTTTTCATTCGACAGACTGTGCACCCCATCGGCCAATCAGTATATCTTCCGGCCTTACGGCTCACGTCCTTACTGTCCTAACCGATGAGGTAAGCGGCTCCGTTTCTTTTTCTCTCTCTCCTTCTCGTCCCTCCCTCTCTCGATGTGCTTGGCCCGTATTAGCGACTGAGTTTATCCTATCCCGTAGCTTACAAGGGCGGGCGCAACCGTGAACTTCGTCGCCGCAGGCTCCTTAACAGGTCTGCCTCTTCAAAAACGCACATCAAATCGATCAGGTAGATATGTTTCATTTCCCCGCCAATCCTCACATCTTTCTTCTAAGCCACATCCCACCAACTAAGAGCGTGAAGAGATAGAGGGTGGCCATATCCATGCATCGGATAGGCAGAATCCGCATGAATCTTTCGTTAAGACACGTAAAGATTTGTTAACGTTTCAAAAATCTCTCTTTTTCGAGCGCAGCACTCTCCATTTGCAGTGCAAAATCCGTCGACCAATCTTGAAGTCTGGGCTCAGGATCAGACTGGTCGTTCCTGAAAACTTACTGAGTTCTTTCTCGCTCACTAGTGGCCAGGCACGTGCCAGTGATCTAATCTTCGTCCTTGCCATGTTTGCTTCACCCCGTCACTCTCATACAGTCCGTACCTTCCCTGACTCTCATTCTACTAACCTTGTATTCAATCTACCACCATATTCAGGTTCGCCTAATATTGAAACTCCTCCATAAGCTCTTCTCCTCCGCTAGATCCCGTCAGAACGCTAGTCCTCTGTTTCACCCATACCCATTTATTTCACCATCTTCACGCAAACCTTTTCTTACTAACCTCTCTTCTTAATAACTTTCACTCAATTCTGACTTTATAGGTCAATTCGTGGGGTCCAAGAACCTCAGAATCAAGTTTTGGTTCGCTCGATTTCGTTGAGAATCGTGAGATTTATTCACTTTCCACTTCGCCATACTCACTCATTCTCGATACCTCCGTGCAACTCCTACATCTTCTAATTTCTATTCTACTAACTTTCCACTGAAACTAACGTCAGATTTGGGTTCACCCTATCCCAAAACCCCTATGTACCTTCTTCCCCGGCTTGATTTCAATAAGAAATAAGAAAGTTCGAGTTTCACCCTTCCACCATAGCCACTCCCCTGTCGTTATGTTCTTTCCCTTCTGCGCGCTGTCGCGCGTGGCGGTCCCGCACCCCGCTGGGAGCGCTGAACCTCACGGTCGTGTCACGCAGGATTTATTTTTGAAGAATCAACTTGTCACCACTCCAACCGTGCGCGCGTGCTATACCTCTCATGACGCCCTGCGATTGGTCGGGACGTCGCGAGGTACAACTTACCTCTACCCGAGAGGCTGTCACCACCCTCAGGTAGGCGTATCCCTGCTGAGCTACCGACCCACGTGCGAAGGTTTTTACATGCCTGAGTAGAAGTAGGTCGGTCGAGGGCGTTTGCTCAATCGCTGTAGCACAAAATGGGTACGCGCGGTAAGACGCCTAGGACTGACCCGTCAGATATTCAGGTCGAACTTTGAGACGGTCGTCTATTCCCGCTTCCGTTCCAAGGACACATTCTCATTTTGACCACTATGTTCAAACTATCAAAATAAAACCTTGTTACTACCACAGGATATTCTACTCTACTCAACGTATGTATGATTGATCATCAGATAGTATATAAGACTTGATTATGAATAGCGAGGTATTATTGTTGGGAACCCTTCCCACTTTCACAAGTGCTGAGTGTCCAAACTCTTCACGATGTCAATTCCAGTCCAGCCCAAATCATGCACAAAACAAACTTGCACAACATAATGCAAATACAGTTCACATGCCATGCACTAACGACGTCAACCGTCAACCACTGACATTGTCCCCCACTTCCCAAACCATGCATGATAGCTCTATCTTTCCTAAGATGCAAGCCCAGCCCCCTCACATTCATTCAAAGGACCCTTGAGAGTGACCAGGACCATTTAGGCGACGACCACAGGCAACAGTTTTACTGACCACAGGGTTTGTTTTTGGATGTAAGTATCAAGCCAAGGCAAAAAAGTTGAATCGGCAACGACCGACCTGTTATCGAGTGATAACAGAAAATTGAGTCCTTTATGTAGGACTTCTCCTTCAATTGCAGTAGACCAAGCAAAGACGTGCACACACACAGATCAACAACGATTTAACATCCCCCACTTGATTCCCACATAATGATATATAAGGGTCAAACCTTTAGTTCAGGTCTGCGAGCTTTGGGATCATCATCCCAAAGTCTAACCCCTAACTTCTATCTACCCCTGAGTCGTGTGTCACTCCTTCTTTTATTTCAAGTAGTTTCCCTGTCTATGTCTCAGTTGTCCAGGGAAGCTCATATTTCCCCTTACTCTTAATACTTGCATATTCTCTCTTGCGGATAAACATACCCTTTTGTGCTTACGTGGTAATCTAACTGAGATCTACTCATGTCGTCCAGTGGTTCTCCCTTAGGAATCTATCAATGAACCGAGGCTAGGCGAAACTTTTTCTTGTCTAATCCTTTTTCCTACGGTATCCACTTTCTTTTACGTTTTCTTTCTAAAGGACCTTTGGGGTCGCTCCCGATGGAACACTCCCTTTTTCCTTTTCTCTTCTTCTTGTCCTTACATGCGCAAGTAGTGGCCTGATTCACCCGGGAATCCTCCACTACTTGATCAATTCCAAACATTCCGTTAGTCAGAAGAGTAGTCGAGTCGCCCCACGGGAGCACTCAGTCACCCCTCAAAGTTCATGCAGTCCTTATGCAATCAAGTAGTCCATGCAATCTAGTATAAGTGATCGGATAACTCATCCGGGAGTATCCCTTAGTTAAGCAGGTAGTTAGGAGGTCTATGTTGAGTCGTCTCATCACTTGACCCAACATACAGAAAACACTCCAGATCCAAGTGTCAATTTTCAAATCAAAGTTAGTAACAGGCGGTCTTCACGGAAGCCTCCTATTACTACTTGATTTAGAGCTAAGTCTTCTCCTCAAAGGTGTAGTAGGACGACCCTACGGGAGCCACCCTACTACTCAATTAGAGTCAGACGAGCTGGGATTATGTTAGTGGATTCAGGCAAACATCAGATCCTCCCTTTGTTGGAGTATCTTATTAGACCCGTTAAGATTAAGTTAAGCAAGCATTAGGATGACCCCACAGAAGCCTCTCATGTCCTACTTCAGTGTTAATCAGGTGGATAGTTAATACTTATTTATATCGTCCATAAGTCATACCTGAACAAGTCGTAAGGTTACTCACCCGGGAGTATCCCTTTACTTGTTCAACATAATCGTCTTACTTCTTCATTCCGTTAGTTGACCTCCAAAATCAAACAAGTGTTAGGGTAACCCACTCGGGTGTCATTCTACCACCAATTTTATGCATGGGAGATCAAAAACAAATCTTAATTGAGTTGCCCTGACAGATCACCTATCTGGCCTATGCGTTGTAAGTGAGCAAAAGGTATGTTGACTCCCACGGGAAATCGGCAGATTGACCCAGACTCAGGAGTTCGTACACTCACCCGGGAGTACTCAAATCCCTCCCTAGTCTGGTTCGATTAGTGATAGGAGAACTTCACGGAAGCCTTCTGCTACCTTCTGTCTTTGTTAGCCTTTGAAGACGAGCACCCCACGAGAGTACTTGATTAATTGGCCTTCGTTAAGTTGAAGAAGTGTACCACACGGGAGTACCGGATCAATGGTTGTTGTTAAGTTGAAGAAGCGTACCCTACGAGGGTACCGGGTCAATGGTTGTTGTTAGCGATGGTAGGAGTGTACTTCACGAAAGTACCGATCAAATGACTTTTGTTAAGTTTTGAAAGAGTGTACTTCACGAAAGTACCGGATCAAATCGGCTTTCGTTAAACTGAAGGATGTACTTCACGGAAGTACCGGATGAAAAGATTTTTGTTAAGTTCAAAGGAGCGTACTTCACGGAAGTACCGGATCAATTGGCTCTTGTTAGTTAAAGGAATATACTTCACGGAAGTACCGGATCAAATGACGATTGTCAATGTAACCTGCTTGTCTACCAATATCAGAGTCAACCAATCATTATTCCAATTTGTTTACTTTAGTTAGGCCATTAATATCAAACGATGCCAATCCATTAGTCCTACCAAAACAAGTAGCAGGGTTACTCACCCGGGAGTATCCCTTTTACTAGTTCATGCACAATCAACTCATTCTTTCCTTGTTAGTTGTTCCCCAGATCAAACGAAGTATTATGATAACCCTCCCGGGGACCACTCTAATACCAGTTCGATGTGTAGGAGATCAAAACCACTTTTAGGTTAGTCGCCTTGATCGTTCATTTATTCGTTTATGTATTAAATTGAGAAAAAATTTTGTTGACTTACACGGAAGTCGCACAGATCGATCTAGACTTAGAAGTTACCGTACTCACCCGGGAACACTTAATTCACATCCCAAGTCTTGTCAGATCAGTGATAGGAGAACCCCACGAGAGCCTCCCATTACCTCTGCTTTTGTTAGTTGCTTGAAAACGTGTACCCCACGGGAGTACCGGATTAGTTATGCTTTGATTAATCATTTGAAGATATGTACTCCACGGGAGTACCTGATTAGTCATGGATTTAGCTGGTAAGTCAACAGAGAAGACGCACGGCATCTTCTCGTCATCAATGTATGTATGTCAAAAGTCAACTAGTTAGGTGGATGACTGGGTAATTCGCACGGTGAGTACCCTTTTAGTCATTCCATGCAGACAGTTTGACGACCCCAACGGAGACCTCCATCATACTGCCTTTGCTTTCTCAAGACCATGAAGGCTAGGTTCCTTTTTGGTTCTCCTAGGTTCCTTTCCTGAATCAGGCAGGATTCTTACTTCAATCATACGCTTATTTTAACTTTTCCTGAAAATTTTACTCCTGAAGAAAACAAAAAGATGTATATCATGCACCCATACATGCAGCCTAATAGAGAGTCGTAGCCAGTAAGGGATACGGGAAAGGATTAGGTGACACATACCTCATGGTTCCCTGCCTCCCGAGTTCCTCCTGAACTCCGGCAGAGTTGCCGCAATCGCCCTGTTTTCTGTCTGTTTTGGACATCCTCCTTTTCCTTAGAGTTGATTTTTCGATTCAGAGGTATCATACCATCCCAGTTAGTAGCGGAAACATAGGGAGATGAGAGGGTTAGAATACGGAAGAACGGGGAAGGATGGAGGAGGTAGGCACCGTCACACGGTGACGACGCCTCTCTCCTCTCCAGTGTTTCATCCTTCTTCGTATCTGACCCTCCCCATTACCTTCAAAAATCAATGTGATAACAATAATGATGATAATAATAATTTTGCTGGACAGATATGAGAAAAAGGGGGAGGATTGGATCAAGGAGAGAATCGAGGAGGATGGAGCTAGGCATCGTCACACGGTAACGATGTCTCTCTCTGGTACATCACTCCTTCCCTTCATACCCGATCCGCCTCCTTTCCCAGGATGCCAATCAATGAATGACAATAAATATCAAATGACAATCCACCACAAAAATAAATAATATTCATAATAATTTTTGGAGAGCCATGTTAATAAGAGTATCTTGCACTACAATAAACAATTTATCTTTCCATAAATTAAAAGAAAGAAAAACCCAGAAGCCACAAAAAACAATCCTTTCGCCCTCTTCATCTTTTGTTCCTCTTTCAGTTTACTTTCCTCCTCCTTCCTTTCTCTTCTTCTTCTTCTTCTTTCTCTCCATACATGCACCCCTTTATTTTCACCACACAGCCTTGGTCGCAGCAACCCATTCATTGTTCTGCAAACGTGTCTCAAGGGCAATGTGCGTGTGATTGCTGGTCTGGCTGCCTGCAAGATTGCGAGGGTCCATGCTTGTTGCTTTTGCGCGTCAACCGCTTGCGGCTAGTGCCCCACTGTCTGGAAGAACCCCCGAAGTGAGGCCCCGGCCGTATTTCAATCATCCGGTGTGCAATCCTGCATTTGGGAAGTGTTGAGATAAGGTCTCTTGTGGATATTCAGGTCCGCCTTCACTTTGGGCGGACACGAGGCTCGCCAGGATCACAGGTTATCATAATAATAATAATAATAATAATAATACAAATGATAATAATAAAGTGAATAATAATATTAATAGTAATAATATAATAATTAATAATAATAATAATAATAATAATAATAATAATAATAATAATAATAATAATAATAATAATAACAACAACATGATTAAAGTGGCAGTGGCAAAATAACAGATTCCATATTGCGGAACCACACTGAAAGCCAGGAGATATGATACTGTCTGAGAAGCAAAACTACATCCATACTTCATCAACCGAAAACCGGAGCACTAATCTGATTGTCAGCGAGAGTCGTCCCCTCCAACCAACAACACAAGTATTCAGACTCCTTTCCTTTACTTGGCTTTGTCCTGGTATCATATGCCTATGGCATGTCTGTTTCAGAAAGTCAAAGGCCGGTATTCTCCTGAACCCTCATTGGTGTACTGCTACTTGAGTCTGTAAGCCACGACTTTTCTCCTGCGGAACATAACTTTGACTGTGTGTTGCGAATCCTGCCTGTGGGATATGCCCTTTGACTGCGGGTCGTAACTTCTGGCTACAGTTCCTCACTTGTTCTCTCTTTCTCCAGGTGTTTGTCTGACTGACCGTCTCTTCTGTCTGTCTTCCGTCTGCCCGTTGTCTGTCTTGTCTCTGTGTTTCATGTCTGTCAGTTTGCTGTTTGTCGCCGTTTGTTTGCATGTCCCTCTTCACTTTCCTCCTTCCTCTTCCCCTATATTTCCTTCCTTCCCTGTCTGTCTGTTTCCTTCTGTGTGTGTGTGTGTGTGTGAGCAGACAGTCTTAGTAGCCCAACAGACTTTTACATAACGACAATAAGAGTCGTCGTCCAATTCACAGATGTAATCCAAGTCTGATTCATTTTATGAATCGCGTTTACTAGATTAATCGGCATTAGCAATCCTCATACCTCTCTCTCTCTCTCTCTCTCTCTCTCTCTCTCTCTCTCTCTCTCTCTCTCTCTCTCTCTCTCACGAGCTGTTTCACTGCGAATCATCACTGCACAACGGACTTCATAACTGTACATAGTGAAAATTACAACACACACATATTAACAGTGTAAAGTGGACATGACAACACATACACTCACTCACACACACAGACACACAGCAATACAGTGTGTATATTCAAAGGGGCATGTCCGCAAGTTATGGAGCACGCGCGTCCATACACACTCAGAGAAAGTACATCATGTCCCTACACAGTCACCCGCAAGAAGTATACGCACTCATTCATGCATGCACATGAACATATTGGTACTACCTCATTACCTATTTGTATGTGCACACACAAATACCTTGTGCAATAGAGGTTCAAATGAGATTTTTCCCGAGGACATGGCTGACAACTTGATCTGAACTTTTTGGGTTCCCTCTCAAGTCAACCACGCTGAAAGAGAAGTGAACTAGACGCCATGTGACAGTTGGCAACTTCAATGCGTACTAGGTAACCTGGAGCCGCGTGCGTACGGGTTATGGACATAGTGTCGGATGTGAAATGTGTCGGCTATTTGGCACCAAATTCAATTCGCAGCGAATTTAAATCTGAACTGTGTTTGCCTTTTATGTCTAATAGTCCTTGTTGGTATGGAACGATACCCACTTATTCGTAGTAGTGAATGCAGATCCCAGGGCGCGGTCCCCAGTCTTATTTTACCTGTGTAGAGCACTTGTGTTGACCCTGAGAGTTAAACCCGTGACCTGTGTATTTGTAACAGTAGCCAGACTGTCGTAGGGTCCATAGGACGCAGCTGCTACAGTCCGGAAAGGTCAGGGTCGTAGCTGCTACAGTGTCCGAAAGGCCAAATCCACAGATTTCCGGAAGGTCTGGAAGCGGCCCTGCAACCGTTGCTCACAGCAAACTAGAAGCAAGTGGGCAGCCGTGGGGTCTACCCGTGCTGAGTCAGCAGTCCTCGTCCCTAGTCAATCCTGGTCCAATCAAGCAAGTATTGTCTGGGACTGTGTGCACCGTGGGCCAGGGAAACAGGCAGGCGACGAGCCACAGAAGTATAAATCAAGAGGCCGCGCACAGCCATTCATTCATTTCTGCGGAAGCCAAGCGGAAGCGCTGTCTCAGCGGCTTGTGCAAAGAGGTCTGCAGTGTGCCCAAAGTCGAAGTGGGCCAGGAGAGCTTAGCATAGTGATAGCGTAGAGGCAGCCATAGTCGCCATAGCCGTAGCCGGTGTGTGGGTTTTGTGTGAGTGTTCAGAGTGGTGCGGGCGGGATATCCAGGGTGATCTTGTGTGTGCGAACCGAGAGAGTCTCGTGGGCGTTATGTGCCACAGTCAGCCTTAAGCGAGTCTTCATCTGCACTGTGTTCTCGGTCTCCATTATATCTCTGAGTCTTGAGTTTGCGCTTGTTGCCAATGTGATGCGCCATCAGCTTGCATGCAGGTGAAGTAAGGAAGATGACAAGTCTGATTACAGTAATAGAAATAATAACTAATAATAATACTATAAAATAAATAATAATAATAATAATAATAATAAAAAAACAAGGAAGATGTGTTGCAAGGAAGATGAGCAATAGCGGATTTCAGCAATCAAATAGCATCATACATATGAGTTCAGACAGTCTCGACTTCGACCCAACAACAGCATTGCATCACGAGAGTCACCAAATAAGAACACACCAAGAGTTCATAATTGACAATTCTGGAATAGGCCCATCATCATTAACGAAGAACCAGAGTTGATATCCTATCTGGCGCTCGGCGCCCAGCCTACCCCTACACGACCACTACAGCCTACAGATTGACAATGCAACTGTTGACATCAGTGACAAATCGAAGTACTTGAAGACTTCGCTCATGCAGACTATTGCCAATTTAAGGTAAGTGCTCTCTCATCATCATCATCATCAGATCCAGCGTTGGTGTCCTACCTCGCGTCTTGGCGCCAGACTATAGATCGTAGCTCCTCCTTACAAAGACTCTCTCGAGGTATGGTCATACAGTATCCAGTGTCGCACGCTTCCAGTGCCAGGTGATTCTCTCGCCTCACTTACCATCTCGTTCCCCCTTCTCATCATAGGTGTCACATATACCCAAAAGATCACCCTTTATTTCGTTTCTCTATGTTCTTCTACCGCGGTCTGTCTTTTTGTACCAATCCATCTGACTATTGGTGTCTGTCCCTGTTGTCTATCGGTCGACATCTGTTTGTACCTGTCTGTTTTTGTATGTCCTGTGTATCTGTTTTTGTCTGTCTGCCATTGTCTGTTTAGCTGCCTGCGTTCGTCTGCTCTTGTTTGCATGACCGTGTGTTTCTGCTTGACTGTTTTTGTTTGCCTCCTTTCTGTTTTTGTTTGGGGTGGTCCTCGTCTGTCTGTAATTTCTTGTCTTCCTTCTGTTCGTTTGTTTGCCTCTCCCCCTTTCGTTTTCTTCATTCCTCCTTTTCTCCTTATCTCTCCTTTCTCACCTTCCAACTGATCAGGCTCAATGAACCCCACACAGCATCCTCAGTGACAAACGGCTGAGAATACTGCGGTCCAGACTCATCACGGGACCTCTCAGTCAGCTGAAGTGATGGCAGTGTGAAAAAGGGGTAGGGACGTGATGAACATGAGCTGATAACTCATGTTTACTAGGCATTCCGCGTCTGAGATCGGTAATCACAGCAATCTATTTCCGTTAATAAATAATAATAATAATAATAATAATAATAATAATAATAATAATAATAATAATAATAATAATAACGATAATACTAGTTAATCAAATAATAAAAGAAATAATAAATTTAAATAATACAAAAATGCAAGGAAATTGTGCAACAGCGCACTTCAGAAATCAAACAGCATCATAGACATAAGACCAGATAGTCGTGACCTCATCAGCAGATTTGCATCACGAGATTCATCAAATAAGAACACACACAAGATATCATAATTGACAATGGTGGTCAAGTTTCCTCATCGTCATCAATGACGAACCAATGTTGATATACGCCCTGGCGCTCAGCGCCCTGACTACATGTGACAGTTCTTATCTAGCCTATACTACGAAGCCGAAAGATGACGTCAACAGCATTCCCGAAGTACGAGCATGTGGCGATCAACGTTGTATGCTTCTGGAACCAGGTATGGCTCTCGTACCACTCACACCCTCGCTCCCCCTACTCACGAATGTCTCACACACCCAAGAACCACCATTCGCCTCTTCTCCTTTCCCTTTCTTCTCCCCTCTTCTTCTTCTTCTTCTTCTTCTCCTTCTTCTTCTTCTTCTTCTTCTCCTCCTTCTTCTTCTTCTTCTTCTTCTCCCCTGCTTGTTGTCTCTCACTTGACGTTTTGCGATCTCGTGACGTTCGTACTTTCCGAACAGCAGTTTGTACGAAGAAAACCCTGATCTTGATGGCAAGGAAAAAAAAAGATAAATAAATAAATAAATAAATAAAAATACTACTACTACTACTAATAATAATAATAATGATAATAATAATAATAATAATGATAATAATAATAATAATAATAATAATAATAATAATAATAATAATAATAATATATTAATATGACCACGATAATAAGGAAAACAGAAATAATAATAATAATAATAATAATAATAGTAATAATAACAATAACAATAATAATATTAATAATAATATGGATATAACGGATGTATACGGCTACTTTTCCGGACCGATACAGTCAACAAGGGTGGGGGGTTGCATCGCGTTCGGGCTGATCGCCCGACTTCTATGATCGCGACTAGCAACGTATAGGCAAGTGTTTCCCAACCTCTCTCTCTCTCTCTCACACACATACATACTCCTTCACACACCTTCACCCTCACATACCCAGGCGGTGGTGTATCTATCCATGCTCTAGCGGTAGATTCATACTATTTTATTTTATTTAGTCATTTATTAATATATATATATATCATACCTTCGATGGAGGCTGCGTGTAATCGCCTTGGTAGAGCTCTCATGCACGCACGCATATAAACACCATCGATAGGATGTGCAAAAACGGGATGAATCTTCCGCTGAAACCTGAAAACCACTTTTTTTTTTTTTTTTTTTGATTCACTCACTTTATCGATCCAGGTACCGTGCAGTGATGCACGGGTTGGAGACTTAACTATCGGCCAAGGTAGGAGACTTATCATTCTCTCCCTTCCACACACTCGCACTCACACACACTCCATCGTTAGGATGAGCAAAAACGGAATGAATCTTCCGCTGAATCGGGGAAATATACACTATCTCCTTTTGACTTGCTCGTCTTATTGATCCATGTAGCGCGCGTCGAGCCGTGGGCTGAGGACTTAGCTTTTTTTTTTTCTCTCTCTCACACACACACACATACACACACACACACACACACACATACACACACACACACACACACACACACACACACACACACACACACACACACACACACTCTATCGATAGGATGAGCAAAAACAGGATGAATCTTCCGTTGAAACGTGGAAACATACATTGCCACTTCTTGATTCGCTCATTCTATCGAATCGAGTAGCGTGTGGCGATCCGTAGGTTCGAGACCCATACTCCATACACACACACACACACGCGAGTTGCCTACGGTAAAGGCGCAGATCAGAACAAGAACCTACCTCCCATACACAGTACAGATATTGTATCGGAAGACTTAGATACCAATGATCCGAACGATCGGTATTGCAGCGCAGCCCCAACATCATCGTCGTTGCGTGTCGTGAAGGGGTCTGGCGCTTACACAGGAAGAAGGCGCCAGTCCCCACCATACCTAGACGAAGAGGAGGGGGGGTCAGACGACGGAGAGGGAAAATTGGAAATGTCGCCAACACCAAATCCCCGTCCTAATGTATGAATCCCAATGTCGAGTTCGGATCTAATGTCATCAAGCTTTGTCCCTTCCCTTTCGTAATCTGCAGATGTAGTGAAGTCAGATGTCGAGAGGGGGAGAAGGAGATGGTGGACTGAGAAGATGAAGAAGAAGAATTCTCTCTCCCTCTCTATGTATACTCGTCCAACCTCTCTCTCTCTCTCTCTCTAACTCTCTCTCACATACACACACACACATACTCACACACACTTGTAATAGCGAATATGTCGTTGTTGCGGCGGTAGATACGATGGGTTTAGCTTATTTTTCCAATAGTAGTAGCACGATCCTACGCACACATTTATACGTATAAAGTAGGAACGTATACTTTCTCGTTCTAGTGGTAGTTTCATTCAACTTGTTTTATTTATTTGCTCATTTATTTATTTATTTATTTATTCGTTTATTTTTTTTTGTTCGTAGTTGATAATGTTAGGGAGCGAGCCGCGAGATAGGTGACTTACCTATATTCCTCCTGCTCCTTTTGTGTCGCCATTGCTGTCGTCGTCGTCCTTGCTTTGTCACGTGGCAATATGCCTAGGTGATAATTCAACAACCACGAGCCTACCGACCAAACGAAGTCCGGTACGCGGTTCACGAGGTTACTGGCAATGTCTCGGCCAGGTGAGCATCCTTTTCTCCTTTGATCCTCCCCCCTTCTCCCCTTCCTTCTTTCTCCTCTCCTCCTTCTTCCTTCTTCCTTCTTTCTCTTTCTCCTTCTTCTTCTTCTTCTTCTTCTCTTACACGCTCACCTTTTTCCGGATCAGGGACGCGTTTCTGTGAACGCGGACACTCAAGCAATGCCGCAATAAGCAGCAACTGTTATTCCCGAAAATGGCGGGATGATGGCGCCGAATGCTGAGAATCAGCGACGATACATCCGCCTCTTCTATCTCCTTTCACTCTCCTTCTCCTTCTTCTTGCGTTCTCCTTCTTTCACGTGAATCCCCGCTCTCCAGCTTACTCGTGATATCTCCCTTTTGGCCCAGGTTGCTTTTCTTCTCTTACTCCTCTCCCCTTTCTCCCCTCTCCTTCTCTCTCTCCCACTCTAGAACCGGGTCTGTGCGACGTCGTGCCGAGCTTCTCGGCGGCCAAGTCCTTCATGACTTAGGCCTGGATGAACCTACCCTAGTTTCAGCGGTACTTTCGAAGAAGAAAACACGGGGTTCGAAAAGGAAAAACTAGTAAAACAACGAAAAAAACAACAACAACAACAACAACAACAACAAACTTACCTCTAACTACCCCGTCGTGACAACTGCCTCAACGGGGTCCAACTGTTCTCGGTTTCAATCTTGAAGTCACGGGTTCGAATCCCGCTCGTCTGAGGGCGGGCGAAAAAGGCAGGCCCTGCCCCTCATAACTAGCAAAAGGAGCTAGCCCGGAGGCAGGTCGAACTGGATCCCAGGATGCTCTGCGTATCAGTCTGTGCCTGTACCTACTGGGCTAGCTCCTAGTTCGGTTCTACTAAGAGCTAAATTGCCCTAAGTAGAGTACAGGGTCTAATTCGATTAGTACTTAAGGCCTGCCGCCTACCGTAGGGGAAACCCAAGCCACTGTTGGCCATCGCAGCTTGTTACAGCGTGTTAGGCCCCTTTTTTCTAGTCGCCCCGGCCACATGGTCGAGGCTTTTACTAATTTTTACCTTTATTCTATCCCGCGGGGAGTGGTTTCCCCGCCCCGCTTTTTCGATATACTTGACGTCGGCGGACTTGAGCTGAAATGGTCATACTTCCCCAGTCGGCAACCGACTGAGAAAAACCGTCGCTACGTCCTGCGCGACTCTTTTCCGTTTTGACTAACCTTCCGACCTTGTGGTCGGAGGTTTTATTTACTAACCACTTTGCAGTCTCTGCGCATGTCGGAACGGCGCGCGCAGTCATTCGAATTTCCAATCTATTAACCTCCGTCGTCTTTTCATATGTCAGCGATGACGCTGACAAGCATCTGAAATTTTTAACCCTTGACTGTTGTCCGCACGTGTCGTGTTTTGGCCCTTGCGGTTACTACACACTTATGACCATAATGGTCGAGGGGTTTGCCCCAGTTTCTATTTTTAGTCGTCTCCGTTCTAACAGTTGGTGTCGACATTGTGTTGACTACAAAATCATGAGCGGATACCCTTGTAAGGGTATCAGCTCCGACAGCGTGCACCCGGCGCAGAAACCCGTCCAGGTTCATTCCTCCTTTCCGTTGCCTCTATTGGTCGTCTCTCTGCCCACCTCCTTTCCTGTCTATGTCGAGCTATTACGCTAACCCAGACATCGCATAGGGGCTGACCGGTACAGGGAATAGGACGGTTGCTAATGAAGCAAGAGTCCACTGAACCCTGTGTCACCACTTACCTGCCGAGCCGCTCCACCCGACAACGAGTAGTGCCAAGGCACGCGACCTGCACTTGGCCGCTGTAGTGATCCCGAGGTCGCATTGAATGGGAGAGCACAGGGCATACAGCAGGGTCTGTGGGTGATAAGACGGGTCCCGGTGCAAATCTTGGTGGTAGTAGCAAATATTCAAATAAGAGTTTTGAAGGCCGAAGTGAGAAAGTGTCCCATGGGAACTTCTGTTGGGACAGCCCTGCCACACAGCCCAGTGTGTGGCCGCGTCCCACTGACCCCGCCCAGCTCAGACATAGTTCACCATCTTCGGGCCTCGGCGGGCATGCTCACACTCACGCCTCTCACAGCAGACGGTGGGGCCGGACGGTCCACCCGCAACGATCCCCGCCACCCTCGGGCTGCAGTCCCACAGACCCGCTCAGAGTGTTCCCTTCCACTTTAAGGCTATCAACGCTCTCCAAGTGGGAAGTGAGGGAAGCCATGACCACGAACCCCACCACACTCGCACACGTTGACCTCCTCGGTCCATGTTCCAATGTCAGTAGGATAGACGAATTTTGCCAGCATCCCCAACACGCAGGGACCCGAACGGGTCCATCGAAAGATGCCCATGATCAAGTTCCTCGACTGCCGCGACGACCATCCGTGCCCGGCAATACCGTAACGGAGCCAGGCGAGTCGGTCCCGACGTCGGTCTCGAAACCGACCACCAAGTCAAAGCAATAAAAATAAAAATACGACCAGGAATAATAAAAAAATAAAAATACTTAAAAATAACTATAACTCGAGGACCACCACGCCCGGTTGCACTTCGCCGTTGACGCACCTTGCGCGCCGCTCATCTGGGCAGGACTAAACTCTCACCCGCAAGTGCGCCGTTAACTCCTGACGAGGCCGTACCAGCGTGACTTCCGAGAAACACGCCAAATACCCTTGTAAGGGTATTTGGTACGACAACATGTCGTTTCCTTGTTGATTCCTTACGTCAAAATTATTTATCCACAGATGTTGTCGTCGATCCCTTGATGTGCCGACAATTTTCCTTCACCTAGTACCGCCTGACGAGTCTTAATTTTGGCAGCATAACGCTACTAAAATTGGACCGTTAGGGCCGAAAGATTTCGGTAGCACTTCCCCATAGAAGTGAGAAACCAGTCCTGTCGAATGTCTGTCCGCCGGTACCGCTGCCACTGAAGCTTTGAGGTTCTGCCGTCGCCATTAAAAATTCTCCCACCAAACTAGATAAAAATTCAGGCCCAAAGTTTACTAATGTCGTGCCGCCGTGGTCCCACAACGTCCCAAGTTTCGTCCCACTGGACCAGCACCAGCCAGAAGGAAGAGGAGTAGAATGCTCCCTACCCTGGCTATGGTTTTCCTGCTCTACCTCTCTCGCTCCTCTGCAACACTCTGTCCTCCTCTCCCGTTGCCTCAGATAGCTCCTCCAGCAGCCCAACAACATTCAAGTGTGCATGTCACACACTGACAACACGAGTGCTTCTGTGTGTCATCTGGGGACAACTGTCTTTTTTATAGTGGTTGAGGAGGGATGGACGTTACTCCAGCCCCCACGCAAAATCGCAAGCTCACAGTGAACCCTTGATCTGACCAACATCAAAGACTAATTATGGCCGCATGACAGCCACAACCTTAGTGGGGGTAGTTTTTTTAACTACCATATTTTTGTTCTTTTTCTTTACTTTAGCTATCTCGAAATTTCACGAGATAGCTGAGGTTATGACATTTCTATAATGTTTTTTCTTTTATTTTTGCGGTAAGGGGTTGAAGAGATACAACCCCTTTCAGTTTGATGGATCTAGCCTCATTTCCCATTACAGATACATCGAGGTGAAGGTTGTACTTAGCCTTTTTCTTTTTGACCCTTTAGTTTTCAGGCTCCCTCTGAAAACGGAGACTGACAATTACCTCTGGCAGAGGTAGCACCTCGTGAGGACAAGTGTACTTACGAGAATGCATAAAAAAACAAAAAAAAATAACTCAAAAATAACTAAAAAATAAATAAAAATAAAACTAATTATAACTGCGCGCGCCTGACCTTTGCCTTGGTCAGGTACATATTTTTGAATTGAACAACATTTTTTTTTTCCCCCTTTTGTCCTTCCATGAAGACGAGGAGGACAATTTGTAGGTTGGGAGAGATAGGTCTTCCCTCTCCCAGCCTCCCGTTCCTTTTTTTTTCGCTCTCTCTAACTCCCTAAGCCCCTTTACTTCTACTCGTGTGAATATTCGTGTCATATGAAGTGGAAGCTCGTCATGCTCCTATACAACCAAACTGACTGTTGTTTTTAACCATGAGGTTGTTTGCCTCGTTTTTTTTTTTTAAGTTGCAATACATGAGGTGGCGTCTTTTGCTCCAACAACGACGCCTATTTCTTTCCTTGAACGAGACGGGGAACTAGAGAAACAAAAACAAAAAACATAATTTATTCCCCCTAATGCCATAAAAATGAGCGCCCGTTCTTCTATCCTTAGAGACTGTAGGTGCAACCCGTTGAAACGAGGGGAGGGGGAAATAAAACGTTGTACATTTTCATGTTCTTAATAAAAATTCATTCAATTTTGCTCATCCCATCGTTGGAAGTTGCATGAGATTTGCGACGTGGTTGGTAACCTCTCGATTCCTCTCTCTCTCTCTCTCTCTCTCTCTCTCTCTCTCTCTCTCTCTCTCTCTCTCTCTCTCTCTCTCTCTCTCTCTCTCTCTCTCATACAAACACACATATACATTAATGTAGTTAATATATATTTCCACGTTTTAGGGGGAGATTCATTCGATTTTGCTCTTCCTATCAATTAAAGTAGCATGAAGTGTACCGTCAAGTAGGAAGTTTGGCCCATTTATTTTAACGAACGGGCACTTCAGTGGTCTATAAAAAAAAGAAAAAATAATAATAATAATAATAATAAAACTGAAAATTTAAAACTAAATCTTAAAACGATATCTAAAAAAAAAAAAAAAAACCCTACTTACCTTCGAGAGCAAAATGGTTGCCCGTTTTCAACGGGCGCCTGCTGTTCTTTTTGGGGACTGTAAGTCTCGGGCCATATAGTTATGCGCCATTTGACACTCCAACTTTTTTTTCTTTTTTTTTTCTTTTTGAGAAAACCATTAGCATAAGCCAACAACCTTTCCTCCCGTTCAGGTGTCACATGAGTGTTTTCACCAACTCTTGAAATATAGACTTGATTTCAATCCCACAAGGGATCGAAAATATTTGAATGATTTATCGATTTATGTGTGTCATCCTTGCGCAGGGGCCATGTGAATCTCGTGCGCGACCGATTTCGGTCATGCGATCGGATGATCTCGCAGTCGAAAATGACTCTGCCTCATAATTCTACCAAGTGGGTTGCTCCAAAAGGAGCAAGCCCAAGTATTAGCCTGTCGGGTTTGATCCCGGTATCAGTTGGGCGATAATCTAACATATTATCCTACCGGGCTAACTTTTATTTCATATCATATAGGAGCAACTCTTTTATATGAAGGGTTGTGCCCAACAAGAACAACCTTCAAATAGCTCGGTAGACCTCTGCCTGTTCCTGCTGTTCAAACCGCCAAACAACATCTACCAAACAAACGCACGTCTACCCTGCTAGAGTAGGTCGCAAACCCTTAAATCCGACAAGACAATCCTCCACATGAAATAAGTCTAAATCCCCGAACTTTTACATTATCGCACAACACGACCACCCTTTTTTGCCTTAAAAAAAAAACGAATCGCGCGTCATAATTAAAAAAAAAAAAAAAAAAAAAAAAACATTTCCACTACCTTCTGTCTACCTGACCCTATTCAACGAAAAAGTGTTTGGTTACACTGTCTATTTTTTCCATCATATCTGCTGGTAGTTTGACATTTGTTTTCTAAACACAAAAACTTTGATTTCTTTAATCACGGCCGAGTCAGAATACGCCTCAACAGTGTTTCCACTTCATCAAGTCAAACCTTTTAAAGAAAACTCATGTAAGAAATCGGACAGTGTCCGACATTGAAAATACAAGGCAAATACCATTGTTAGGATTTCTGCCCCGATACCACAATATTACGATACCATTCTGGGTCCAACTGGGTCTTTGGCATGCAAACAATTGCTGCCAGCTGTTTCCCGGGTATAAATGAAAGTTTGCACTAGGACTGGTTATAGTCGGCATTCCCATATTTTTTTTTAATTTGAAAGGGCGATGACCTTGAGGTATCATCATCGGACTAACCAGCCCAGGTACATTCAATCTTGTATAATCTGACACCCGGTGGCCTTTTCAGCCCAGGGTGGTCTTATTGACTTCAGGAACCCTCAGTAGGGGACACCGGTCAGGGGACAGCCGGTAGCGGAGGGACCGAGAATCATATGAGAGGCCAGTCGTTGTGCTTCCCTGATTAAACCACCAGTACCTCTCCCTGCTTGAAGAAATCGACACGGCCGTTAACGCGCCGCATCGCGTGGGGTACCCACCGGCGTGCGACCGGTAGTCCCCCAAAAACGGGGGCCCAAAAAAAA
>BFEA01000354.1:1128260-1179455 GCA_003427395.1 Chara braunii | reverse complement strand
AGGCGCGGCGGGCCGGGGGAAGGGGGGGAAGAATGAGAGAGAGAGAGAGGGGGGGCTTCAACCAGTGTCTGACGCCGAGTTTGGTGCACCAAACTCGGCGTCAGACACTGGTTGACGCCCTCTCTTTCTCTCTCTCTCTCTCTCTCTCTCTCTCTCTCTCTCTCTCTCTCTCTCTCTCTCTCTCTCTCTCTCTCACACAAAGCCAACGTTGAAATGCGAATAAATCTTCCGCGATAACGCGGAAGATTTATTCGCATTTCAACGTTGGCTTTGAGAGATAGATAGAGAGAACGAGAGAGAGAGGGAGAGAGAGAGAGAGAGAGAAAGAGAGAGAGAGAGCAAAAGAGAGAGAGAGAGAGAGAGAGAGAGGGCGTCAGCCAGCATCTGACGCCCTCTCTCTCTCTCTCTCCCTCTCTCTCTCACGAGAATGAATCTTTTTTTTTATCGAGGAAGATTCATTCTCGTAGGGCATGTCTCCTTTGTTTTATTATTATTATTTTTTTAGACAAAGACTCTGCTCATTCCGTTACTCATTAACAAAGAGGCCAGGAATCCTCCACAAACAGCCTGGAGATGAACCACTAGGGCCATTACCCAGGTTTGGCTGAGGGCGTTGGAATTCGTCCAGAGACAGAAGTGGCAAATTCTCGATCGCTGTCCTGACTTCTCCAACCCCTAAACAATTAAAAACTACCTCAGGCCTTAAAAGCCTCACAATTCAAGAGAAAAAAAGGAAGAAAAAAAAAAAGAAAAAAGAAAAAAGAAAAAAAAGAACAAAAAAAAAAGAAGAAAAAAAACAAAGGTGAAACCCCACCAAAAGGAAAAAGGAAAGCATACTAAAGACTTAGCTAAGTACTCACCTATCACCTACTAACGTCTATGCTAGCCATGTTTCTTTTTTTCCTCTTTCTACACCCCTTGTAACACTAGTTATAAGCCTATCCCTATGTCTCAGTTCCTGGTATCATACCTATTATTCCCTCATTACACTTATCATCCACCTATTGCGGTGGGAAAATCCCCAGGATTCTAGTCTGCCTACCTGGCTGCTCCCTCCAAAAACTTTTTTCTGCCTATCTCCTGCGATACCCACTACCGAGCGTCCAGGTAGGAAATAATTCCTTAACAATCCTTGAACAACCAAGAGTCCAACGCCACTTGATCATGTGAAGAAATAAATGTTATCTTATGATCCATACACCAAGTCTCTCTGAACCAGCTTCTTCCCCTCTCCTTGTTTCCACCTTTCAGGACTTTCCTTCTCCAGTCCGCCAGAATGGATAGGCGCAACTGTCTGACAAATGATGATCTTGCTTGCTTGTTTGTCCCCTCCAGTCCTTCAAAGATTCTTGTATTCCTTTCTTGCCATATCACTGCTATGGCAATAACTCTTATTACTTGAGCAACATACCCCCACCCTTTGTGCAAGCTTACGTTGTCTGGTACTCCTCCCAACAACACCCATCTCTTATCCCAAGGGAACACAGCGTTCGTGATCTGATCCCATGTTCGCGCGATCCATTGCCAAATACGTGCTGAGGCAGGACAATCCCACCAGAGGTGTACAGTTGATTCAAAAGCCCAACTACACCTGAGGCAGCTCATCTCCACTTTAACGCCATGTTTTACCAGGCACACCGCCGAAGGCGTTGAGACAAGTGATAGCAAACACAATATGGTTGTATTTCTTTAGCAAGGAATGAGTCTCAGTTGGTCCCAACATTTTGACAGCGCCATCGATCAGGGCAGGGTCCTCATCCAACAGTTGTGTCCATCTGGAGCGAGCTACTACCTGTGGAACCTTTAATGGCGTTTTCAATTCGTATCCTGTTTTCTGATGGTACTCCATCAGGCTCAGGTTTTCTCCATCTTTGCCTTTAACATGCCATTCCCACATCTTGGGATCTACTTTCAGTCTGATCACTGGTTTGCCTCCATCGAACACTGTCTATTCCTGCATAGCCTTGGTCTTAAGAGATTCCATCACCCTTACTTGAATCAGTTCCTCTCCCAGTGGGGGCTGAGTGTCTTCAGTTGTTTCCACCAGAAGACCCTGTTCCATAACCGACCATCCTTGGAAGTTTCGCTTTCCATCTGACGTAATATTGCAAAATTTTCATACTTTGTCCCCAGGCTGGTGTTTCAGTGAGAACCAGGTACCTGGCGGATCGATTTCATCAGGGCCAATCAAATGTTTTCAGGCCTCGGGGATAGCATTGATTATAAGAGCCAGTTTTTCCTCTACCTTTTGCAGTCCGTGCAACTTCTGTCTCAGGATTTCGACTGAACACCAGGTTCCTGTGTATTCATCCCATATGTCTTGAACTCGTACGACTCCCTTTTCTCTCCACGTTCTCCCAAAGCTTGCAGATGAGGTGTCCGCTTTGAGCCAGGTCCCGTTTTCTGAGCATATTATTGGGTTCTCAAACAGAATTTGATTCAATACTTCTGATTTTGTCGTTGGTTTTACCTTGACATTCGGGCAGAGCTGCTTCCATGCACGAATTATTGCAGCCCAGAAGGGGGACTTTATCAACCTTCTCTGATATGACGGGATGTAGATGCACACCCATACATCTTGTTCGTGCGTCAGGTTCCATTCTTTTGCTAATATTTGTTCAACTAGCATTACCCAATGTGGTACGGGAAACTCAGTGCAGGCTCTTACCACCCATTTGATCAGCATGACATCGTTCTGTCTTTTGGGATCCAACAGTCTCAAACCTCCTTCCTGTCTTGAGAGGCACAACATTTTTCATGTCACTTTTGACAGAAAATTAGCGCTATCCTCTGTATACGGTTTTCATAAAAACTTTGTCGCACGTCTTTTGATGATGGTGTATAAGTGGAAACCGAATGCTCAAACTGTTCCTACGAATCATAGTAGTGCAAACAGGGATCCATTGAGCACCATAGCTCTACCAAATAGAGATAGACGGGGCGCCTTGCCCCAAGTAACTAAGCAGTGGAGAGCTTTCTGCATTAAAATACTATCCTAATTCTCAGAACAGTCCGACAGAGAGATTTGAAGCCCCCCAAAACGTTCGGAATCATTTTTTACTATTCTTTTCATTCCCCACTGAACAGCCAACATAAAAACCTCTGGCAAAAAAAAAAACGACTTGTGTCAGTTTATGGCAGCTTCCGATAATTCAGAGAACTTGTCCAAACACTCCTTCAAGGCCTTCAAAGAGACCACTGTATTTTTCAACACGACGAAAAGATCATTTGCCAGGTCTTTGACTTTGTACCCAGAGAACCCACATGACATTCCTTTGATTTGGGGATTAGCCCGAATGTTGTTCAACACAACTTCGAACTGAACTGCAAATAGCAGGGGGGTCAGGGGGCACCCCTGTCTCAATGATCGGGTCAGTGCAAATTTCTGCAACAGGGTGCCGTTGATGATTACTGATGCGGTAGAGAGTGTGTACAATGCTTTAACCCACAAAATTAAGTTATCTCCGAACTCCAACCATTTTAATGTTGAAAGGATATACGACCAGTTTACCCGGTCGTACGCCTTTTCCAAATCAAGGAGGAGGATCGCCATATTGCAGTTCTCATTTTGGACAATCTCAAGAGTTTCGATTGCTGTTACTGTGTTATCGAAGATGGACCGTCCTCGAATGAAGGTTGCTTGGTCCGGGACCACGAGGTCAGGAATATTTTTCCCCAGCCTGTGTGCCAAGATCTTGGCTAGCAGTTTATATGACACGTTCAGGACCGAGATGGGGCGCAAGTTTCTTATTTCGACACGCTCTTTTTTTAAAAAAGACTGAGATTATGCCCCTTCTCATGTTAGCTGACAGGGATCCCCCTGTTAAGATCTGGTTGTATATATCAACCAAGTCATTTCCCACGTGGTCCCACATACCGAAAAAAACTTCTGTTGGTAGGCCACTGCAGCCCGACGCTTTTCCTTTTGCCATTGATTCTAGTGTTGCTCGTGCTTCGGTTATTGTGATTGGTCGATCGAGATTTAGTCTCCCTGTTGAGGTTAGACGAACAGTGGTGGCGTCGCAGTGGTTGTTGTCCTTGTAGAGATCTAGAAAAGCATTGGCGCCTTGGTTCCGTGAAGTGAGAATGTCCTTGTAGTACAAAGAAGCATAGTTGCACAAATCAGATAGTTCCTTGGCTTTAGGAGCATCGAACTCAAATGGATGCAAAAGTTCTTTCATAGGGGGGGATGACCGAGATGAAAGCAGTCTTTGAAATGACTCTTTCGTCATCCGATCGTACACAGATATCCCTTTAATCCGTAGACGGTCAGCCCATCGCTCAAAATTCTTTTGTTGGAGTTCATCCCACTCAGTTATCAGTTGCGCTCTCTTCTTGCCCCAAACTGCTACAGAAATCGGATGTTCCTGCATTCGGTCTTCTGCATATTTAATCTGCTTGATCAAATTTTGCTCTGATCTCTTTCTGTCATTCGACATTATCCTCGAGAAGACATTTAGCAGGTTAGAGAACAAATTTGTTCCCACATCCCACCATTCTCCAATAGAGGGGTAACGTTGTTTGACTTTTTGTCAATCGGACAAAAACTGTTCCATCCAAGCAACAAGGCCTGGATCTTCTAGGTTATATGTATTGAACCTAAAAAGACCCTTGCCTCTTGCTGGCTCCTGAGTTTATATGCTCAAGCATACAGGTTTATGATCAAACATGGGGTGAAACTTTTTCCCAATATGATCTACTACCTCCCAAGCTGTAGTCGAAATTAGGAACTAGTCTAACCGCATGCGAATCACTCCCACATCCCTTATGCAGTGAGAGAACCAGGTGTATCCGACTTTATCAAGATAGGTAAGACGATATGGATCGATGAGGCAACATTCATCAATCAAGTTAGTCAGCGCCAGTTTATCTATTGCAGTTTGTACTGCTGGATTGGACAAGGAAATGTCCAGGGATGAATTATAGTCTCCAACTAAAATAAGAGTACCTGCATTCGGCAGAATGTACAGCAACTCCCGGAAAAAAATAGCTCGTTCATACTGATCAACAGACGCATAGATAGAAACGATCACCAACGATTTCTCCCCTATAAAGATCTTGATCCAGGACCAACGACCCCAAAGGTCCATATTATAATTTACTATTTCCATATCCAGACCTCTGTGTATGAGGATTGCCACTCCTCCTTTGGACCCTACTGCTGGGGACCAAAGTTGGGGGCCGTCCCACCATGTGCCTAGTGCATTTATTTTTTCTTCACTTAGCTTAGTTTTTTTTAGGCACGTTATCTGGATTTTGTTATCATGGATCCAAGCTTTGAAGCGATCGCATTTGAATTTCCTTGCGCTATCCCCCAAGCCTCGAACATTCCAGGTGGCAAGCCTATTGCTCATTCCTGGGGTTGTTGCCCCTTAATTGGACTGAGGCATCCGATCGCGATGGTGAACCATTCAACGTTTGATGATTACCTGACACCAACCAAGGTCCTGTAAGGGATTTCCTCATGAATTGAGACATCAACTTTTTTTCCCGAACTAGTTTCCCGTCCAGTTCCGACAGGAATTCGACCGAAAGGCCCGGGTCAATTCTCAACCGACGAAGTTCTTGTCTTTTCGGCTCGACGAGCCAAGAGAAGGGAACCAAACGAAGGGCTTCCGCTTTGAGCAATTCTAGCTGGCTTGGTACGAAGTGGACATCCGCTAGGGGAGTAAAAAATTCAATTTCTTGTCTCCCCCTACCAGATGATCCATTAGAAATCTTGGTATAAGGAAATCGGGAATCAGCCAAAAGACGAATTTATCCCTAATCACCGAACAGATAGAGTTTGCAAGCACCGAAGGCATGAGAAGGTCAGAAGATAGAATTGAGATTAATCTTGTGGTTCCATCAGGTGCTATCCATGCAAGAATCCAGAAGGAATTTCTTACAGCAACGCATAGTATAGGAAGAAGTCTTTCCTCCAGACTCTTCAATTGCCCTCGGCCCAATGCGACCGGGCTCTTCTTCTGGTTGTTTTACTGCCTGGGGTGCCGACCTCTCTTATCTTGCCTTAAGAGTTCGTTGATGATGCTACCGGTACTTCGGATCGTTCACGTCCCGCACTCAAAGGGGTAGAGGGGTTCCCATCATCAAAGCTCAGGCGACGTTGCTTATCTCTCGTATCACTTCGTGTTCGAGTGTCTTTGTGCTCTCCATCTCCAGGGGGAGGAGTGCTCCTCCCCTGAACCTGCAATTCACCTTGTTGACCGCTACCCACTCCAACCGTCGTTGATCTGGTTACTCCTTGGTTTGTTCCTTGGTTTCCTTGGTTAACTCTTGGGGACGGTCCCTCTGGTATTCCAGGTTGACCCATCCCTCCTGTTGCTGCTTGTGCGATTCCCGCTCCTGGATATACCGGAGGGGGTGGAAGTCCTCCTCCCCCGGGAGCGCCACTTTGCATTCCTCCGCCTGGATGGAGCCATGGTACGAACACCGAGACTCCGTTCTGGCCATATAGATCGTATTAAGGTTGCATCGGAATGTTACCGTAGCTCTGGCCATAGGGTCATGCCTGAAATGTCGGATTGACATACGGAGGGATGACCCACGGTTGCAGCGCCGGTGATTGGTGTCCAACTCTTGAGACACTAGGGGAGGTTTGAACTCTCGGCCCTAGTGAGCCTGAGTATGCCGGACCCATTGGTTGGCCTTGATTGCCTCCTTGTTGTGTTGTTGCACTCGAATTCGGTTGTTGTTGTGTCCCTGCTCTTCGACACTCTGCCTCTATGTGGAAAAAGGCCTTGCATCTGCGGCACCTAGGAGTTGACGTTGACGCCAGTCTTACTTCGAGGGAGTCTCCTTCCCACGTCTCGACCCAGATCTTGTCTTTCATATTATCCCGTGCTTCCGGAGCGATATCGAACTTGAGGTTAATTAACTTTGGTTTGCAGCGATCTGGCTCCGAAGGATGCGTGAAAAGAACGAGTCCTATAACCCTCCTGGTGTGTGCCTCCAGATAGAACATTGCGTCTAAAGGGATTGGAACAACGATGACCCAGAAGACAGACTCATCGTCCACCCTTCTCTGCTCTCGAAGCTGGGCTTTAGTAAGCCACGACTTCAACTCCAGAACGTAGCGGGTGGAGCCTAGTGTAATGTTATCTGTGCCTCTCTCGACCAACCATAATGCTAGAGCACTATTTTTGGCGACATACGACACAACGTTTGGGCTCTCTATCTTAATCCGACCACGTTTGACGGTGGAAGGGTCAAAACTACCATCCTGGACCCGTTCATCTTCATACGCACGAATTATATCGTCTTTCACCTTTTTGGGGAGAAAGCGAGCGGCCTCCCAAAAAATCATTGTTACCGTGTGTTCCTTGAGCCAAGCTATCTTCGTTCGGTCAATTATAGGGTTGACTTTGAAAAAAACCTCCCGTCCCTCTACTCTCATTTCCCCTGGATCAACCCCAGAGGGAAGGACGCCATCTTCATAACATAGCCTAGCCAACTCTCTAATTCGATCATCTTCTCCATCCGTTTGACCTTCCGGCCCCACCGGGGGGGAGCGGTTGGTCTCCATCACAACTTCAGGTGGCCGTCCAATCGTCGTAACGATGGTGATGGTGTCCTCACCTACGGATCCACTATCATGGTGGTAGCGGCTTCCTCCAACCTAGCCTCCCGTTACCGGTAGCAACCGCGCGGTCCATGCGCTACGTAGCGCCAGCGGGCGTTTCCCCCCCCCGTTGTGTACTACCGGTAGCAACCGCGCGGTCCATGCGCTACGTAGCGCTACTATCGGCAATGACCGGGCTACCGGTAGCCTGAGCCACGGGCCTTGACAACCGGTAGGTACTGGTGGTTTAACCTGCTGGTTTTGTTTCCCACGCCTTGTGGTAGCCAACGCAAGGTTAACCCCGGTGTTATTATATAGTGAAAGCGGAAATGGAGATGATTGATTCTCAGCCGCAAAGATGACGGAAACGCGAGATTACTTCCCTGGAATAGTGTATGCTCAAGCCCGAATGACAGTTGAAGCTTCCTTTCGTTGAGGAAGGTTGGCGACAAGAAACTCGTCGAGTTTTATCCCCTGCAAGGCGTATCTTGCGGAGGTCTCGTTTTTCGACCCGAACGATGGAATTACGGGGTCTCGCCGCCTGAGCGCAGTGGGGTACAGCGCAAGTTGGCATACGCCGTGTCGGGTTTGTGGCCGTTGTGCTTGTCCTGGGTTGTAGCTTCTGCGTGGTTCGGCTCACGGTTCGGCGCGGCCGAGCAGGCTTCAGCTCGGGTGCCGGGGTCAGCTCTCGGTTCCATGGAGTGAGGGAAGGGTCGCCTTGAATCGTTTTTCCTCCACATCGAGTGGATTCTCGGGTAGGACGCTTCCGGCAGTGTAGGAATTCGCCCGCTACTTCCTTACTTGCTGAAGGTGTCCTCTATGGGCCCCGTAGTTCCTGGCGATAGGACATGCGTGAGAGACGGAGAGGTAGGCGCGGGAGGAGGATGAGCGGGAGCGAAGATAGGGAGGCGCTGGAGGAGTGTGGAGAGGAGGAAAGATAGGGCGATGCCGGAAGAGGATGAGCAGGAGGGAGGATAGGTAGGGAGGGGATGGGCATGGTTGGCTTTTTGATTCAGGTGGTGGTTGCTTGATTACCTCCGATTGCCTCTGCCTCCGCCTTCGGGCCCGGGTGCCTAAGCTCCGCCGAATGAATCCAGGCAGCCCTACTTCAGGTGCGTGTTTTCTCTCCCATGGATTAGGGTTTAGATCCCTGGAAGGCTGACTTCTTCTCCTCCTCGTCTTTATGATTCTCAGGGTCTCCTAACGGTCTCTTCGTGTATGCACGGTCTCCTTCTGCTCATTGTCTAGACTGCTACCCTTCCTGCTGCTTGTTGCTAACCTCGGGCCTACCTCTCTGGCGGACCCCCGGTGAACTGCTGCCAAACTTTTGCGCACCTTCTGCTAGTTTTTTCCAGCGGCGCCTGTTACACATTGATCTGTCGTCTGTCGTTTAACTGGAAGTGACTGTTACACACGTCGACGGTTTTCCGATTCCGAGTTTGCTCTGCCTGCTGTCATCCCGAGTTTCTGGTGACATCTTTTGTGGCCTGTCTCGAAGAGTCTCTCGTTGACCTCTATGTAATGCGTATTGTTCTCCGATTGCTCAATTTATGAATGTCTTTCTCGTCTTGATGACCGTTTTCCTGCTCGCTTTTCACCATATTCGTTCTGTGTGCTTTGTTACATGGCTACTTACTCTCTGTCTATTGTTGCATGGGCAGTAACCTAGTTGGCTGGGCTGTGTTCTGTGCACCTGTTTTTTTCTCGTTTGTTCTTTTTGTAGCAAAACGAGGCCCTCTTGTGTTATGAACTAGCGGTTACTCCGGCTTGTTTTTCCTAAGTTATGCTGTTGCCCATCTCGTTGTTCAATATATAGACAAACAATCAGGTGTTGGTTGTCTGTCTTGCCTCCCATGCCCTCCCCTCGCGCCTCTCATTCGTCCCTCTGCTCCAAATGGCGGCGAGAAGACTCCCCCGTACCCATCCACACCCATCCACACGCAGCCACACTCATCCATACCCAGCCATGCCAAGCCACATCCGCCCACAGACTCACCTGAACACACACGCACGCTCATATACACGCATGTAGGCGGACACACGTACGGATAGAGAATTCACCCCTAGTCGAGCAAGGCAGCGTTGTCTCTTTGTGTTGGATACCTTTGCGGAAGCAAAATGCGTTGTTATCCAGACTCGCAGATCGAGAAGAGTTTTAATCCTTGCTTCCGGGATACAGTGCAACCTACGATAGGGTCGCAATGGCGTATTGTGGGATGTATCCGATGTGCCATGAGACGTTCATGGCGTTTCTCGAATCCCTTAAGGCCATAACTATGGCGGGGGGGAACAATCGAGTAGACGAGGCTATGGGCGGGTACGGGTGAAGGGATCCTTCACTGAAGTGCTTGGGCGACAAAAAGGACACAAGTACGGAAGGGCGGGGAGGGTAAAAGGGCTGTTTGTCCTCAACCGAATTTTTTGTCGTTCCTGTCCTTGCCGTCTCATCAGCGTTGAGTATTGCTTGTGGTCGGTAAAGAGGTGGCTTACTGCCTCTGAGGGGTACCTGAACCTGTGTACCCTTGTCGTCGTAATGCTGTTTCGTTGCTTACTAGACTCTGCTGTGATCGTTTTCATTCTGGTATTGCCGGGAAAAACTGACTGCTATGATCGTTTTCATTCTTTGAAAAGCGGATTTGCAGCAGTACTTGTATGTCTATGTTTAGTTAATCTTTGACCTAAAAAGAAGAGGGTAACGATAGTTATATCGATAAGAACGTATTCTTCTTCATGGAGACTACGGGCAAAAGAGCGAGCAACAAGTCGAAAAAATACCAACTGGCCTAGCTTAGTTTGTACACCCCTGAACTGTTGAAATACACTCCACTGAAGTCAAATGACTAAAATATTACAATCTGGAATTACCGAGGGCCGGTCAGTTCGATACCGACCGTATCTCAAGGCTGTCGCCCTTTTTAAGAAGTCGAAAATGGTGCATTATGTTCCGTTAATCTTTGACGTGAAAAGAAGAGGATCGATACCGATGAGTACGTGCTCTTCTTCATAGCGATTTCCGCTAAACGAGCGAGCCACAAGTCAAAAGTTGCAGCGATGAATGAACTACGGTAACATAACCTGTGTGCTAGGAGACGATCGACTAAGGTAATTCAAGCTGAGAAAGAGTCGTAGTAAGAGACAGGGTAAGTGGATGAACAGTATTCACTCTTGTTGTTCGGCCTATTAAACCTGAACTGTAGTTGTGGCCTTCGGCGAGATGGCGATCTTGAAAAGTTGTGGCCTTCGGCGAGATGACGTGGTATGAGTGGCGAGCGGCGTTGCATGGAGGGGGAGAAGGGGAGGTGGGGGGGGGGCGGAGAAGGCAAGCCAGGTTTCGCCTGGGGGTAATGAAGGTCCGCCGAATCTGCGACAACTCCTTTTGCCTGCTTGCTTTCTTGCGTGCGTGCTTGCTTCTATTGACGATAAGAATGATCCATGGTGACATTGAGTCCATTAACGGTAACGATGAATGGTGACAACGGATAAGTAAAAACGGGCGACGAGGCTTATGTATGTTTCATTACCTGAGGAAAGCAGCAACGTGATGCAGGGCGCAACGAACTACGCAGGCTATAATCAGCTGGTAAGTGGGCGAAAAATGAGGTATTGGTACTGGCGCTGTGATTGGTCGACTGTAGTTGCAGTGAGCGGGTCTGCTGTGGAAGTGGAAGTGTTGAGCGGGCAGTGTGCATGTAAGGAAGGAACAGACTAGAGACCGCTGGGAATTGAGCGCATAGGTTTATTATTAAAATTTCTGTTGCTTTTTGCGATTAAACGGTCTATATAAATATGATTTATATGGTGTGAGACTACTAACATTCGTAATTGCTAGCGAACTCAAAGATTGAGCGACTGACTTCTGTGTGCATAATGTCATAGTGCGAGTGAGCAAGTAACGTGGAGGAGGGGGTTAGGGGAAGAAGGGAGGGGGGAAAGAGGAAAAACTGAGGGCAACAAGAAATACAGTGAGCGAGGGGGGAGAGGAAAGATGGGTATGTTTGTAGTGTGAGGGGAGGAGGAAATTGAGCTTATGGAGTGGCGCTTGCGATGTTTTGGCAGGGTAAAAGCAATGCCGCCGCCGGCCTTTCCCGCCCGACCGGTAAGATGGTGAGTAATGAAGCCGGGCGGCCCAAACCTGATCCTTGCTAGCTTTGAAGCAGAGAGGAGGGCAGGGCGGGGCTTGCTCTGGTTCTGGATATGACTATGGCTATGGCTGACTGGCACCCGGATTAATGTCTTCACTCTGTAAAGAGAGAGACAACACAAGGGAAGGTAAGAGGGCTTGTAACTCCGGAAAGAGAGGCATAAGGTAAGAGTATCTCCTGCTTACGTTTAGCCCCTTCTTGATCGGCTTCTCGTCTTCCTGATCCTGTCATTATGCTTTAGTCGTTCCTCACGTTCTGTCGTGATCGAACTCGCTTTCCTTCTGTTTGCGCCCCTGATATCGGGGTTTTTTTCCGTCTCTCCCGTGTCTCTTTTCAGTCCGTCAGGTATGAACTATCGATCGATCGGCTCGTCTAGCAGGCCAATCGAATCCTAGGAAACAGCAGGCGGAGGGGGCTTTCGGGGCGGTGAGAGCAAAGGAAGAGAGAGAGAGAGAGAGAGAGAGAGAGAGAGAGAGAGGTCTGAGCGCTCACACAGAGAGAGAGGGCTTAAAGAGAAACGCAGACACACACAGACACAGAGAGAGAGAGAGAGAGAGAGAGAGAGAGAGAGAGAGAGAGAGAGAGAGAGAGAGAGAGGAGGTTTTAGCTTCAATGGTGGACCCTAAGATAGAAGACGATGACGATGATGACTTCTTCGCCACAGTGTATGGAAAGGAGTATGAAGGCCCGCCTAAGCCTGTCCCACGTCCGGCAGCCCCCGCGGCAACGAAACGGGCCGGCCCGTCGTCTGACGATGACTCGGATGACGAAGGGCCGCGTGATCCTAATGCTCTGCCGACTGATTTCACAAGCAGGGAGGCGAGGGGATGGGAGGCGAAGGCCAAAGCCAGCGAAAAGCACTGGAAGAGGAGGAAGGAGGAAGAGTTGAACTGCAAGATCTGTGGAGTGTCAGGCCACTTCGCTCAGGTAGGACCCCCTGCTTCTCCAACTCTTCTCTCTCTCTCTCTCTTCGCTCTCCTCTGTTTTTCTCCTACCTACACCAGTCCTTCCCCCTCTCTCTCCCTCCGTGCCCCTCGCTTCACGTCGTCCAGCTCCCCCGCGCTTACTCCTGTTTGCCCGTTGCTCAGTTTTGATTTTGCCAATGGAGGAAGTATCATTGATTTTGCCAATGGAGGAAGTATTTATCAGCTAGGACTTCACAGCTTGACGGTTGGTCATTTCCTGTGTTCAGCTGCTTCAGGATGTCAACAACCTGTCCCACTGTCTCTCCCCTTCGCTTATCCGGCGCTCATCGATCGCCTCGTTCAGCTCTGAGTTCCTTTCTCCCTTCCCCACCCTCCCCCCTTACCAGTTTCTTCTTCCTGACGACCAGGGCCTCTTTGTTGTCTACCGGTTTCATACAAATTGCTGTAGTTGAATTGCTAGTTTTGAACGATGAATGATATGGAATGTAGCTATGTTAAATTGCTTCACCCTTGTCTTCTCTTCATCCCTTTCTCTTCTCCTCGTACGGACGTCCTTCTTTTTGTTGTCTTGTCCTTTTCAGGTTTGTTTTGCAGCGGAAACCCATTCATACATTTGCCGATATCTCGTTCTTTACGACCAGCCCTTTTTCCTGGGCTTTTGCCTGTATTTACCCCAAGCAGGTTTTTACCCCAAGCAGGTATTTACCCCAAGCCTTTGCTGTGCGCGGACGTCGCAGTCGTTTATTTCCGGCATTTTCAAGTAGGTATTTCACGATCAGTCTTTCCGAGTCGTGCAGGGTAATGCAGATCTCTTAGCGAAGCCTCCGCGCATGGAACACGTCATGCTTTTACAGGCCAGGAGGTATGTTCTCCTCCGCGTCTAGAGCGCGATTAGCGCCTGTGTGTTTTGGGAGGGGCATCGCCTCTTGTGCGTTTTGGGACGGGCATTAGTTCGTGATATAGACTGCAGATTGTCGTAGGTTTGCTTCGAAAGGGTTCTGTTTAGCGGATACGCGCAGGTGTGTTAGACAATGGACGAATCGCTGCCGCGTGCACATTGAGCTGGTTGTTGCAGGCGGCGGAAATGGCAGAAGGGTGTCGCAGGATGCCCAATGAAAGGCGTGGAAGGGAGAGGCGGGACTGGTCACCACACGACGTGAGACTGCGGGTCAGAAACATTGAAAGACATTTCATTTGTTCAGAGATTGATTAGTCGATCGATATCGCGATGTCGTGACTCGTGTGAATAGCAGGCCTGCACAAAACTTGTGTGTGTGGATGGTAAAACTTGCTAAGGCGAGCCGAAATGGCTGACGATGATCCTGCGCGGGAGAGTTTGAATGTGGATGATCCTGCAAAGAGCGGCCTCGCTGGACTGAGATATACTTCAATTCACATGTAAACAACGTGTGGAAGAAGGCGACGTTGGCATATTGGATTTCGATAGGAAGTAGACAGCGACAGGAGAATGCACAGCTAGGGTCATCGGAAAATGAAGAGATTGTCGGGAGTGAGCAGAGGAAATGCGTGGGGTAGGAAAAGTGAGGAGATCGGAGGAAACGGAGAGAGACGGGCGAGGGCGGTGATGGATAAATGGGTAGAGATAGATAGATATATCGTCACATAAGTATCAGAGCGAAATATGTATATATACATCTATCTATTTAGAGAGAGAGAGAGAGAGAGAGAGAGAGAGAGAGAGAGGTTTATGCGTCTGTCTCTGCGGCAGTCTATCCATACACCTGCTGAAGTCGACCTTTTGTGATATACTCGTTACTCATCTCAAAGCACTCTCCCGTACTCATTACTCAATTTGCCTAATTCTTCATCTCGGAGCTCTCTCCCTCTCTCTCTCTATCTGGTTCATTCTTATTCTCTTTCTCTCCCTCTCGATCGAGAGAGAGAATAATAATGAACCAAAGAGAGAGAGAGAGGGGGGGGGGAGGAAGGGAGCTTTGAGATGAATAATGAGGCAGATCGAGAGATAGAGAAGGAGAAAGCGCTTAGAGGACTATGAGGCAGCTCACAAGAGGTCGACTTGAGCAGGGATATGGATGGATAGTTACGAGAGGAGAGAGAGAGAGAGAGAGAGAGAGAGAGAGAGAGAGAGAGCCCTGAGGTGATTGATGACGCAGATGACAGGAGGTCGACTTAAGCAGGTGGATGGATAGTTACAGGAGGGAATGAGGCAGATGGCCAGAGGTCGAATTAAGCAGGTGATGGATATAGGGTGGCACATGCTTGTTCTGTGGAGTCGTGTACAGCGAACATGACAACACACCTACATAGGGCCGACCTTGTACGTAAGAGGTGATGAACAGGCGGAGCTTTCCTTCTTTCCTTTTTTGTTTTGTCGTTTTTCGCCTTTGCGCTCCGATACACGGTGTGACGATATATAGGGTTGCATGTGGGACTTGTCATCTAGGATCCGTTTTTTTGTGCTGTGCGTGTTGCCCCCTGTTTTGTTGTATTTGGCTGTTTCCTTCCTCTCTTCTTTGCCTCTTTGCCCTTTGGTTGTGTGCAAGTGGGTCGATATGACACACGGGGGTGGGGGCAGCCGCCGCTCAACCTACATACACGTGGGCGGCCTTGTACGCAAGAGGTCCTGAACATTGGGAGTTGTAAGGAAGAAGATTAAAAAAATGAATTTAATCTTTTCTTCGTTTTTTCGCTTTTGCGCACTGATGACTTTGTGACGATATATAGGGTTCAGCCTCCTGATGAGTCGGTGAAACTCCGACGAAACTGTTTGTCACAGCCCCTCGTTTGTTGCCCTCTACTTCCTCTCTGCCTACGGTTTACCGGGTAGCGATATATATAAATAGATATGTTCATCCTCCTGATGAGTCAGTGAAACTCGACGAAACAGTTTGTCACAGCCCCTCGTTTGTTGTTCTCTTCTCCCTCTGTCTACGTTCTACTGGGCAGATCTGTTTGACGAGAGAGAGAGAGAGAGAGAGAGAGAGAGAGGCCTCTGAGATGGAAATGAGAATCTTGATTTAAGGGAATTTATTCGGCCGATGGGACCACACTAGTGTGAGAGGAGAATTCACCGCCTGTCGTGCTTTGAGCGGTTTTGCGTGTAAGGTGGCTTTCCGTTTCCGGTCAGGACACGGACGTCATGAAACAGGTATGGCAATGCGTAGAAGAGTCTGTTTAGCTGTCCCTGTTAAACAGATTCCTACAGGCTGTGCCCTCTTTCTTAGCTCCTGCTGTGGTGACCAATCCGCTCAAATTGCTGCAGTAGGCAGAATGGGCGCTGGGGGAGAGAGAGAGAGAGAGAGAGCAGAGCAGAGCATGCATGTGTTAAGGGAATATGGTCCAATGGCAGTTCCTGTCTTAAGGGCGTTGATGATGTGAAATGATTTGGCGCACACCTTTTGCTGAAATCTGTTTCGATTTGGGAACTGCGGAGCAGTGTATATGTGATCGGCAGATTTGGGAACTGTATCAGGTGGCTCGTTTGCTGAAATCTGTTTCGATAGAAATGAGCAACGGGTGATTGCGCCCATGCAGAGATGTTGAATTATCCCTAGTGCATGCATCTCTATGATTGCCCTGGTCTGCGTAGGGTGCTAATTACTCTGGCCGCAAGTATATAGCCGGACGTGACATATTCCGATTCAATTTGACACCAGTAGGACAAGACTTCGATTTGGACTGATTGCCGTGGCCGCATTTTGAATGTAGGATATGTATTCATTTATATTTGTACAGCGAATTGGCTTGTCTCGTGCAGTTTTTGTATCTGTATCTGACCGAGAACTCTTCCTGATTAGCGGATATGTATTCAAAATATTCGTACAGCTAATTAGACGCTGCAATAACGTTTGTGGCCTTGCACGTACTCCAGATATCGGGCTTCGACTCGTGCCGTTTTTGGAGCTGCATCTGACCAGAAACTCTTCCTAATTAGCGGCTGACCTAAATACGCGGCTTGTGGCCTGATTCATACTGACACAAATACGCTGCTTGTGACCTTAGCCATACTTGGAAGGGTCGCCTTGAATCGTTTTCCCTCCACACAATTGTAGCCCAGATTGTAGCCCAAACTCAATTGATGGTCGTTTGTTCTTGTACGACTCTGGAGCAAGACTGGCTCAAAGGATTCGGAGGCTTCTGGATGTGATTACTGTACAGAAGGTTACTTCAGTACTACAATAGAATGGCACAGCCGCCACTGTGTACTCTGCGGCTGCAATAGAATAGCACAGCCGCCACTGTGTACTCTGCGGCTGCAACAGGGATGAAAAATCCAACCGATAGCAGGTGGGTAGGCTAGTATATTATTATTCGATATCAATACGTCGTTGTGCACCGGTACAAGCAGCCGAGTTCATCATACCCAGGTTTGAGAGTGCTCTCTGAGTCCTGTGGGTTAACTGCAAGGTCATCATAGGTATCATGATTTTTAAACCATCACCGTACGAGGGCCCTCTGTCAGTACCACAGCTGAAATGGGGCAGAAGAACCGAACTGATGAAACGGGTGGTCTGGTGTATTCATCAGCACTACACACTTGTGCACCAGTTTCATCAGTTTGATCAACACGACATACTGGTGCACCAGTTTAATCAGTTTGATCAGTTTCACTGCTGGTGCGCACCAGTTCGAGGCAGTAGTTAGTCTAAGGTGCCATTCTGGTGCGCACTGGTGGGGGTCTCAAGATTCTTGACATTCAGTGCACTCAAATGCTCAAATGGGACCTTTGGGCCCATCACACCAGGTCTGGTGTATTCATCAACGCTACATACTTGTGCACCAGGACGAGGGCCCTCTGTCGGTCCCACAGTTCGAGGCAGTAGTTAGTTATTGTTATTCTGTCTGATGTTGAAGAGTCCTCTCCAACTCCTCTAGCTTCAAGGTTTATCATAGACATAGTATTGTTATTGTTGTCATATTATATTCAATCATGTCTTCCGCAGTGAGCCATGTGCAGGTCTCTGCATGTGAACTTGTGGTGAGTGTGGCATGCCACCAAGCAAGCCGTCGCTGTCATTCAGCAGTCGCCCCGCAATTCTGCTCATGTCAATTCCAAGCCGTCTGTGGTTGGTCGAGAAGTGAAACGAAGGGCAAAAGATGCAATGAGCTAATTTTGGAGCAAGTCCATTGCCTGTGGGAAGGTTTTCGGAAGACGGCCCCAAATGGATAGATGTGATGTGATGACTGTTTTGGATAACAGGGTCGGTGATGTAAAGGAAGTTGGCTTTTACCGAGGACAAAAGAAGGAAATAGAAATGAATTTGGAAGAAGCCGTCAAGCTGATGGTGACGTGGAGTGCTGTAGGTGAAGTGTTTGCAAATCTCTTTTTTGTGGTTTTGAAGATCGTGCCAAGCCCCGAGTGGTGATGGACATGGGAGGCTTTGTAATCGCTCTCTGAACGAGTTATGTGAGTGATTCTGAAGTCTCTGACCGAGTTATGTGAGTCCTTTTGTGTTTCTGACTGAGTAATAGATGGTCGTGGGTGGTTGTGTAGCCTCTGCTTGAGTTATGGTGTGACTCATCTGTCAATTGACCGTCGATGGGGTACTACCTGATGGGAAGGTGTACTGGAAGTAGCTGATTATAGACGGATGTGATTTGCAGGGATGCCCCCTTACTATAGGAGGGAAGCGTACAGGGGAGGTGGTTGACAAGATCCGCATCAAAGACAAGAAATTGAAACCCAGGATCATCGGAACAGGTGGTACAGTAATTCAAGGACTCGAAGAAGAGAGTGGCTGTAGACTCAAGTTGGAGGAGCTTGCCAGCGATGGATCCTTCAATGTGCGGATCACTGGACCAAATAGGATTGTTGTTCTGAAAGGTAAAGAAGTGATAAAGAACTTTGTGAAAAAGGTCATGGAAGAGGGGGGTGGAAAGAGAAGGTTGGATAGTGTCATTGGTGATGACAATGATCGTCGTGCATCCAATGATGCTCATGGTTCCGGGAGGGAGGGAAGGGAGGGGAGGGAAGGGAGGGAAGGGAGGGAGGGGAGGGAAGGGAGGGAGGGGAGGGAGGGGAGGGAAGGGAGGGATGGAAGGGATGGTGATCTGCGCAGTGCCGATGTCGATGGAGAAGGCTTGGATGAACCATGGAGATCATGGGGTGGTTCCTCAGGGGGAAATTCTAATCCCGAGTCTCGAGGGCGCGACTCCCTCCTAGGTCCTGGTGGTCCTCGTGACTCCCTGCTAGGATCAGGTCCACGTGGTGAGGTGGGATCGGTGCTGCGAGCAGAACTGGGTGGCGGTCCACGTGGTGAACCAGGATCTGCAGGTCGGGGCGATTCCCTGCTTGGACCATATGGTAACTATGGCGACAGAGGCTACTCGTTTGACAAGGGTTCTCCAGGTCGTGGAGCAGGTAAGAGCTGTCTGCGCTGCCTCCAACCTATTTGCGTTTTCGACTCCTGAAAGATGCGTGACCGGAATCGAGGGACCTGGGAAGTTTGAGAAACTATATTTCCTTCACAACGAAGTTTGAGAAACTATATTTCCTTCACAACTATATATCCTTCACTGTTTTGTAGTAATCAAGCTCTGCAGTTCCTCATGGGCCTGAAAAGTTGAAAAACTCTATACATTCTTCACTCTTTTTTGGAGTAATCAAGATCTGAGGGTTTTCGTGTTCCGATCTGAAAAGTGCCCCCTTCGTTTACTTTTCCTTTTCTGCATGTTTGTGTTCAGGTTTGTGTCTTACCACCATCGCATCTTTCTTTGTATGTGATGCATTGTGTCGCGGGGCTTCGTAAAATCTGGAGGGAAAAAATTATTGCGACGCTACTTTACTTTCGAGGACTGGAACTCGCGCGTTTTTTTCCTTTTGGTTTCCTTGTCTTCTCTGGCCGGATGTCTTTGGTTGCACTCTGATATTTGTGCAGCGGCTGATTTTAATTCTCTGTTTCTTGCTGGCCAACCGGAGCTTCTGTAGACGGTAGCTATAATTATTAGCCCCAATATAAGGTGCCGCCCCTCTTCCAGTCATAAACAACACCAATAAGAGCATAGTTGCACTGGCGTTACTTGTAGGGATATACAGGCTGAGGGGGAGAGAGAATGGTTGCCTCAAAGCTTTCAGAGCGGCGCGATGGGTTGGTTGTGTTCGTGAAATTGGTGCTTCCCGTTCTTGGGCGGCATGTATTCATTCAAGGTAGCTAGGCGACAATGGAGGAAAAAAAATATGCCGTCATCGACGTCACAAAATGTATACAAGCTATCTTTCAGACCTGACACAGTCATGAGGACGATGGGTGGAGCTCCCCCAGAAAAACACAGGTCCATGAAAGATAGCTGACATACATCCCTTGCTTACAGCAGTTTTTCACCACAGGAAGAGCAGTTGTCCTGAATGGAAGCACCGGCGGTCGTCACCAAAGCCCTTTCAGGAACCTCGAAGGACATACTCACACTACCGTCTTCGCCCAGATAGAATGCCTGGTCATTAGCGCTGCAGCTGGACCAAAAATGCCCCCAAATATGGCTATAACGGCTGGGCGTTATGTTCGGGCGAAGATGATAATACTTTCCTAAAGGTATCTGACTGCAATTACGGTCTGACCTAGATGAATCTGACCGCACTGCGTCCAGCGCTTAGTATGAAGAGTCCTAGTGTAAGTATCCCGAAGCGTCGACATTCGGGAGCAATCTCCTTATGATAGCAAAAAAGCCAAAGAATCCAGTCTGTCAGAACTATCCGTTGGATGCCAGGCAATTGCAATGTAACAATGAGTGTATCGGATGCGAAACGTACTTTTTGTACATTTTGGATTACCCTGCACGATATCAACAGACTATGCATTCATGAAGACACATAGGGACACGCAAACGTTTCAGACAACGGGCATAGATCCTCTTCTGACCTCGACTCGGTACTTCTATGAGGGGTCGGGCAAGGCTTGCCACCACGTTCCCAACTCTGATAATTTTTAGAGAGCCCGTATTTTGTGGGGATGTGCCGCACCTCGTGTGCACACATGGGTGTTTGGATTACCCTGCACGATATCAACCGACTACGCATTCATGAAGACACATAGGGACACACAAACGTTTCGGACAACGGGCATAGATCCTCTTCTGACCTCGACTCGGTACTTCTATGAGGGGTCGGGCAAGGCTTGCCACCAGGTTCCCAACACTGAAAGTTTTTTGAGAGCCCGTATTTTGTGGGGATGTGCCGCACCTCGTCTGCACACATGGGTGTTTGGATTACCCTGCACGATATCAACTGACTACGCATTCATGAAGACACATAGGGACACGCAAACATTTCGGACAACGGGCATAGATCCTAGTTTGTCCCGTGGAGCGCCAGTTCCTTTCAGGTTGAGCTTGGGTGCGAGCTTCAAGTTTTGGAGGTTCTCTTCAGTTGGGTGCCAGTCCTTGGCCACACAACAGAAGGCCAAGCGGTATATATAGCTGTGCAAGTCTCATTTGTGGCATGAAGAGTTAGAGGTTGAGGTCTTCATGCTGCGGGGCAGCACTGCCTCTCTCTCGAGCAGGTAGAGTAGCGGAGTAGCAAGTTGAGGGTGGAGGCCAGGCTATGGGCCACGTACCTGCAGACTTACCTGGTGGGATAGCTCCTGCTTATCTTCAGGCGTCTTCCACCTGCATCACAGCTCCAAAGAGACATCTTTAGGCTGGTCAGTATCCAGGTTCCACCTTTGTGAGACTACGAGAGGATTCTTCTTCTTCGTCGTCTCCCTCCCTCCAGCTCCACGACTTCTCTTCCTCCTCTCTCCCTCTGATTCTTCTTCTTCTCTTCTATGTGCGAGAGAGATTTCGAGAGTTGAGACTTGGTGACATTGGACTCAGACCGATATTTGGACAGAGGCATTGGGGGACTATTTTTGGAGGCGACATTTGAATTGACATCTGCATATCTCCTCTCGCTTGTCTCTTCTCCTTCCTCCTCGTCTGTGGATGCTGTTCTGGCTTGGCGCTCTTCTTCTATGTATTCAGCGTCATGCCCTCTCACCCTACTGACGATGCTGAGTGAGTTGCAGTCCGTCTGAGTCATTGAGTCAGATCTGTATATTCCAGTCTTCCGCTGCATTGTATTTTGCTTTTTCTCCTTGGTCGGTTCTTGGGTGTTCTGCGCCATGTCCATCTGATTGTCTTCAGGCATGCGACTGGTATTGAGTACCCCATACTGTTTGTCAGGTTCCTATCACGTTTAGGCGTTTGGATGCAGGGCTGGTGTAAGAGCTTGTTGCATCGGTCTGTGTGAGTCCTTGGTTCTCAGGGTGGGCTGAATGTTGCCTGACTGGTATGATGTACTATTAACCTCGTCTGTGCGAGTCTTTGGTTCTCAGGGTGAGCTGAATGTTGCCTGACTGGTATGAAGTACTATTAACCTCGTACTGTTTACCAGGTTCCTATGCCGGGGCCTATGGTGGGCTCGAGGGAGAAGGAAGCTGGCGCAAACCTGAACGACCCCCACAGACACTTGAGGAGCTTGAACAGTTGTTTCTGCAAGAGACGATAGACCTTACAAAGACTCAGAACATTGAGGAGGAGACGGAAATTGCTCGTCACAGGGAGGTACGTCTTGCTTTCCGCTCGCTGGGTGTGGACGCCTCTTGGACCATCAATTGTGCTCCTGAAATGTATGAATCGCTTGTCTTTCCCCACAGTATAAAAACTGCTAGTGTAAGAAATCTTCCATCCGTGGTCCGTCTGGGCCACGGCCTGGATTGTCACAAGAATATGAGTATTGGATGGGGCAATGATGCACTTTCTTAAGATCTTCGGATGGGGCAATGATCCGGGCTGTTTACCCATTACCACTGGGCCGACAGCCCAGGTTGTAAATCGGCGGCCAAAAAATAATTTGGGAGTGCTGGGCCCGAGGAAAAACCTGTTCCGGGTGGTGCCTGATCTTCTTCTGCCTTTGTGTCTTTCCTTTTTGTCCCTGGACATGGCACCATGCTACCGGCTCAGATTGTTTGCGGCGAGGCAGGACTAAAGTCCGCCGAAACCATCTCACAGAGTCGTGCGTTTTTCCTACAGACGTGAGCAGTGTATACCAAACATGACAACATGCACGTGCACACACGTGTGCACCCACCCAATCACACACACACACACACACACACACACACACACACACACACACACACACACACACACACACACACACACACAGAGAGTTGAAGTGGGGTATTGGACCTGAAGGAAGATGGGGATTGTGTTATGAGGAAATATGATAGTATATTGCGATGGTAAGTCCCTGGGTTGTGAGGAAATATCGACTTGTGCTGCCTAAAATAATGAAGTGATTGCTAGAAAATCTATGGGTGTCCTGTGGCTGGCCAAAATTGGCCATGTGGTCTTTGGGACGCCCAGAATCAGGTCAGGTTCGTGCATCGCTCGTGTGGGAGGCCGATGCATGCCAAAGCACCTGTCTTCACTGCTGGGACATGATCCGTGCATGATACATTACGTGTGAGGCTGTTTTTTGACTCTTCGTGGTCGAGTTGCAAGCCGCAAGGAAGATTGGGAACCAAGAAAATGTGTGAGCTGTCGAGGTGTGGAATCTTACTGGTCTTGACGGTGTGGAGTGCTCTCTCTGTATCTGAGGATGACTGCTTGTAATGAGATCTACTGTTTTCCTTTTCTTTACCACGCGGATTGTAAATCCTTTTAAAAGCCCCGTGTTTTGCCAGGATGATGCAAGAGGTACTTGTTGTATGCATTATGAGCGCAGAAAGGGTGACAGCATTGGCATGCATTGTTCTTTTCTTCAATGCAATTGAATTTTGCCGTCTCTCCTTGTCGGCGTGTGAGGTAGCAGTGGTCTATGTGATTGTTGCCAATGCCATCATGGAGAAGATGCTTTTTGTTTTTGTTTTTTGGGAATCGAGAAAATTCTTGTCTACATGACGGTTGGTCAAGGCTGTATGTTTGTTTCCTACTGCTTTGGATTTGAATGGAGAGCAAGTGGAACTTGCAGGTGACTACGTATTCTTTTTTTTTTTTTTTTTTTTCCTTTTTAAGGACTGAGTATTGTCAGGTAGCTGTGAGCACTGTAGAGGCTTGTCTTTGCTTAGGTGGAAGCAAGTGATTCTAAGGTACTCGCTCCCTGGGTCCAGCAGACTAGCTCGGTTGGTAGAGTACGGAAGCTGCTTCGGGAGGCTGTGCGTTCGATTCCTCACGGCTTCCATTTCGGACCCGGAAATCCCACCACCCCCTGAGGCACGCTGTGCGTTCACCAGCTGAGATAGTCAGCTTGTCTCTCTTAGTTGGTTGGCGGGGACTGCCAATATCCTTTCCACCCGTTGCTGGGAGTTAGGGTCAACCCATAACCCTTAGTGTAGCTGGCTTGTGGTCCATACATAGAGAGTGTAGTGTCTCGGGCTAGGTAGGTAGGTAGGTAGGTAGGTAGTGGGAGGCTTATTGAGAGAAGAATGTTGATTGGTTAAAAAAACAAAGAAAAAAAAATGTACTCACTCCCTGGTTGGTTATCATGCAATGCAGAGAATGAGGGAAATACAGCTGGATCACCAAAGGCGGATGACCCTGTTGCGTCAGAGGCACGCAAGCCAGAGGGAGGAGTTTCTAACTATGCAGAGTCAGCGAAGGCTTCAGGCACAGATACAGCAGCAGGAGGAGGAGCAGCAGATTTATGCGTACAGTCACAACCGAAGGATGCAGATGGCTGCAGGAGAAAGGATGCAGATGGCTGCAGAAGAAAGGATGCAGATGGCTGCAGAAGAAAGGATGCAGATGGCTGCAGGAGGTGGACTTGGAGCGGGCATATATCAGGATGGGTATGGGTTTGCAAGAGAGAGGTCAGGGTTCTCACCATCGCGTTTGGAAATGGAGAAGGGGAGGTACTCCCAGTTTGCGCACGACCAGCCGCATTATGGTCTTAATGGTGTTGGGGATGGTCTTTCATCGTATCACTTGGCTGGAAGAGGGGATCATCCCCTTTTGCCCGGTGGTGGATATTCTCAAATGGATGGCCCGCGTGATGACCCTTACGGACCTGTTGCGGGCTACGGTTATGGTGGTGGTGGTGGATCAATGTACTCGTCCTATGTTTGAAGAATTCTGGTTTCTGCCACCTCAGGTACCCCTGTCTCCTTCATCACAGAGTTTTGTTGTACTCCATTTTGATTTCATTTTACCTCCAGTTTGTCTGGGGCCTGTGTCTGTTCGGAGTCATACCTGTGGATTCTGTAACCATTTCAAATGCAGAGTTATCTGTTGATGGAAGTATGTGTCCAATAGCCTTTAGATTAGAGACTGGCATGGTTGATCTGCAGCTGATCCTGGTCCCCTGTCGGTTATGTCCTTTGTGTCAAGGCCAAGGCCCGCATTCCTGCCCTTGCTGTGGTGAGTGTTTCAGATGAGTGTGGCTGCTGCTTTTTTATCTCGTCGCTTCGTCCTCTCTTGCAGAGAATCCACACGTTGCACCCGTGCAAGTTATATGACCATTGATGCCATGTGTTGGACTCTGGAGCATAAGGGATGCCGGTGCCGCCCGGAAGAAAATGTGTTCTAGTGGAAAAGAATAGTGCGTCCTGTGTGTTGGACCTCTTAAAATTTGCTTTTGAATCTGCGTGCCTCCAATTGGGGGTGGAGAAAGCGAAGTCATAATTTACATCTCTCTGTGTGTGTTGTATCGGAGCTTGGCAGCAGATGTCTTCTGTGTATTTTGCAATGAGGACGTGGTCGCCGCTGGTATGTTCCACTTCTGTGTATTTTGCAATCGGTTGTCAAGATGGAAATTCTTTCTCACACTGAAACAGCCATTTTCTTTTCTTCAGTCTTTTTGCAGAATCCCTGTCCTCAACGTCTTTGACATCTGTACGTTCTGACAGTCAACCGGTCTGAGCTTGACGTGGTCGCACTGAGTTGTGCTGCTGTTGTGTGCGCGGTAAGGGAAGCTCTCTTCATGAGAGTGTAATGTGATTGGGGCATGTGGTGATGGTAGAGCACATTAGTGGCAGTAAGTATTCCATGCTATTCTCTCAGTGCATTGCTCTGTTGTCCAACTCTGTTGATCGATTCCAAAAACAATAGGGCCTTCTTGTTAAGTTGGGGGCTCAGGCGAAGCACGTGACCAGGGCCCTAGAAAAGGAACATACTGAAGGGGCTGACTTCTTTCAGGGTCTGTGTCGATTGCGGCGTGTGGATCGTGGTTCCGTAGAGATTACTCCGGTGCCTGTGAAGACATTCATGCTCGGTGTAGGAAGCGGCCAACCATTGTGTTGCGGTCTCGGGAGCGGGGTTTTCTGTTAGTTGAAGTGCGGTGGAGAAACCTTGCAACCTCTTTAGATTACGTCCGGCACACGCTTCGCACTCGTACACAGGTCCCTTCGCTCGAGCGGGGGTTTCCGTTAGTTGGCAACCAGATTATGAGGGGTCCTTTGGACTGGGATTAGCAGTTCGTAAAGATTATGAGGGGTCCTTTGGAGGGGTCCTTTGGAGGGGTCATTTCGAGTGGGAGTGACAGCAGAGAGTAAAGATTGTTGTGGAACCAGATTTCATGTGTGATAGCAGAGAGTAAAGATAGTTGGCCTCAAGATTACGAGGGGTCATTTCGAGTGGGAGTGTGTATTGAGGATCCCACTTCATGTTTCATCGATTCTGGTGGTGGGGAAGTTTTACGTGTAGGAACGCAGACTGTACGCTGGATACAGTACTTGTCGTGCACACCAAAGGGGTCCGCGCTGCGAGCACCCGCAAGATAGTTTGTCCCACGACCTTGTTGGAGAGGGTCGTGGGCTGTAGATCTATTGTTTTTTGAAGCTCTGAAGATCGATTTTCTGAAGCCGGTTTATTGCTTTCTCTACAGTTTTGCAATGACACTTGGTTCGAAGACAGAGCCCACTGGTGCTCTGTTCATGCTATCGCAGCAAAGAACCTGGTGACTATCTCGGTCATGCATCAGTCCACCCAGACGCTTATTCCCCGTCAGATGCACACATGCTCTCTCAGGGTAGACTCCAGAAGCTTGAATGATGTTGAATTCTGTTGTGTTTTTTGTTTCTCTGCTGCCAGTTGTGCTCTCTGGTGCATCCCTCTGTTCGAGCCAGTGTCCGGTCTCCTATATTAAGACGCTGCTTGTCGTACCGACATCTACCGACACCATATCATATGCTCGAAAGCCTGCGGGGGTGGTAGTTGGAGAAGGGTTCCTGGGGAAGTGTAACGAGTGTGGAAAAGTGGATCAGTATGATGAGGCTATAGGATCAGTATGACGAGGCCGCATGGGAATCATCACATTACTCAGGCATTTGTGTTGAATCACATGCACCCCTGTTTGAGGTTCATTATGGAAATTCCAGTAGGGTCCTGGCTTTGCTAGAACATGGGTTCTTCTCTTCCAAATGAATCTTGGTGTGGGATTTTGCTTGAGCCGCATAGGTAGCCTAGGTACATTGCAAGGTGGCAGAGGTAGTTAGCTAGCTAGCTGCCATGAGCCAGCAACATGTCTTCCCTTGGTGGGGGTTTTAAGCGCCAGCCTAAATGTTGTACATAGCAGGGCCGAAAAGGAAAAAGATGCTCTACCGTGATGGAAGTGTATGAGGCTGCCATGTGCAGGTTGGATGTCTTAGGGGCACAATAGTTCATTGTGTTGTCGACTCTTTACAGAAGTTAAGCCGGGTCTTGTGTAAGGCCTTGCTCCGGTGTTCGGAAAAATGTAGTGGGGGAGCGCCCTAAAGCCTGGCCCGAGGGCGCTGTTTGAAATCCTCCCTTGGTCGGGTTGGCTGCATGCCGCCGCTCCATACTTCGTGGCAAAGTAGTTCAGTGTGTTGCTGACTCTTTTTCCGTGGCTGATAGCTGGGCGAAGTACTGGTGGTTTAACAGCGGAACTTAGTGCAGCAATAGCGCTACCGGAAGGCTCGTGGCCACTATCTCCGATTACTTTTGGCCCTGTGTGTGTGTGTGTGTGTGTGTGTGTGTGTGTGTGTGTGTGTGTGTGTGGTGAGAGAGAGAGAGGTGCACCGTACCCATACGGTATCACCTTGGGGACAAGTGCCACAGGGATCTCGATTATGAGCGCATGACCTGAGAAGAGAGAGAAGGATAAATAGAGAGAGAGAGAATACATGAGAGAGAAGAGGAGGTAGAGAGGAGGAATGGCAAGGGGAAAGGCGAGGTGGCAGGTACTGGTAGGGACATCTGCATTTTTTTCTGCCAAGGGTCCAATGGCCAAAATGCAGGGGCATATGAACAAGTTTCACAGGTACCAGCAGGGGGATATGCACAAAACCACGATTTCGTCACGATGAACATATTATGTCTTTTGAAGTTTGAACGAATTGAAATCGCATTTTTTGGCCCAAAATTCATAGAATTGAGTGTAGGGTGTTCTGAAAATTCCCTGCCCCATTGATGTATCTGGAGTTAGCCACAGTCCATTTACATCCAGGCTGCATTGAGGGGCAGGTGAGAACAACACACCCCCGATTTCATGAACTTTGGGCCGAAAAACGAGATATCAATTTCATTGAAGAAAATATGGTGTCCATTTAACGAAATCGCCGTCACGAAAATATGGCTGCCTCCTAGTTTACCGTCCCACCTATTGTACGTAGGAGTCTGGGCCGTGTCTCAGTCCCAGTCTGGGAAGCATCATCGGCTTGGTCAGCCTTAATAGCTCCCCCAATAGTTTTACGATCACTGAGGATAATTGACTGCTTCATTTGATCTCGGGCAAGGGTTTCTGCGGTCACGGTGGGGATTTTTGGGGAATGGGTGGGGGGCGTTGGGAAGCCTTACTCTACAGGGGTGCTGCAAGGTGGGAGGTGGCTGCTCTGTCGGGAGTGGGGCGGATTTGCGGTTTGTCCTTGTCTGGGGCCGGGGTGGGAGAGTTGGTCGCCTTCAACCCCGAAGGGGAGGGCGAAGGCACCCTCTACGTGGCAATTGGCTGCCTTAGCGGAGGGGGGAGGGAGGGGATCTGTTCCAGGTTGGGGCCGAGGTGAATCTCCTCGGCGGTGGCAGCGTGGGACAGCGGTGGTGGTGTAGGGGGAATTTTTCTCTGTGCGGTGACTATTGGAAGCTTCTTGGACCAATTATGTTATTTTCAGCTTTTTGGGGTTCTGAGAGCTAGAGCAGCATCGGGTCTTCTTCTTTATTAGGATCTTCGACCTCAGATATGGTTGCACCTGGACTGACATCAATAGGGTTCTGTTTCTCGCCCACGTCCCATGGAAGCGCTTCGGGCCCGTAATTTAACTTTGCCTTGGTGACCTTTTTGTGTCGGTCGCACTTGATGGCTGCTACTATATTATGTTTCACTTTTGCTTTCAGGGCTTCGTCTGAAAAACATTTGTTTTTGAAAAATGCATTGTTTCTTTCTCCCCATAGCACACACCAAAAAAAAGAGCCCTGATAGCAAGCAACATAGTTGCAGTCTTTTGAACCCCCCTCGCGATTGAATTGTGATTACTAATGAAAACCAGTCTTCGTCTCGTGTAAAACTATCGCCACATATCTTGTTCCAATGCTCTCCCACCACATATCTTGTTGCAAGCAACATAGCCCAAGTCTTTTGAGCCCTTATAGCTGGCAACATAGCCCCTGCCTGCCATATTCTCCTCGAGAGCGGGTGGGACAACCAGATGAGAAAGGTGGACGCAGAAGGCCACGTACATCGTCTGCAGGAGATTTGCACTTCTACGCAATCAGACCGCTGAGGGAGTCACCATGATTGAGAGTATACACCACAACAACCAAATGTCAATGGTCGGCTTGAACGAGCATGTACTTTGCTTGCAGGAGATTTGTACTTTGGTGCAGACGGTCTCTGTGATGGGATTCACGTTACGGAGAGTTCCGTACCCCTGCGATGCAACTGGACTGCGGAGGGGGTCGCCATCATGGAGGGCATCCACACTGGTGTTGAAAGTCTCTGTGATGGGATCAGCTGCATGTCCTTGCATGATCAATCAATGAGTTTAGGAGTACTTTCTGCCTCCTTCCCACTCACCTGAGTCCTCCTTTTTGTGGCCGCCACTACTGGCGGGTTTGAAATCTGGAAGCGGATGTTGCCACCAGCACACCGAACAGTCTACACATACCTCCGTGATTGATTGTCCTCACACCCAAAGGAGCAGGACCATGTTCCATCCCTCTCGAAACCTCTCCCCCACTCCTTGATTGATTGTCCTCGCGCCCAAAGGAGTAGGACGATTGTCCTCGCGACCAAAGGAGTAGATAGCCTCAGTGGTTGACTGGGTTGTGCTGCTCTTCTATACTTGTTTGTACGAAATTGGGCCTCAGTGGTTGACTGGGTTGTGCTGCTCTTCTATACTTGTTTGTACGAAATTGGTAAGTTGTTTTCTTCCTATTGTGAAATTTCCTGGTACCATCATGTTCTATATCTACAAGCGTTAGCGAAGTGGCATTGGACAAGTGCGATTTGTACCATGTTTGTACAGTGCGCAGCAGATAATTTCAGTCCTGCGGTAAGCGGGAATAAGAGAAGCTAACCTTTCTTCCACCTCTACAAGTCTGCCAACTTTAGCTTAAACTTCCTCTACCGGAGCGGCGGAGCCCAGCCACCTTAAATTTTATGCCGGGCATAACAACTGTTAGAATTCTCCTATGAATCCAAGACCGGATTGAAGGAGGCTGGAGCACTGTCCGCTACAAAGGAGGTTTCTCTTTTGCGTGTAATCGACGAGCTATCAAAAAGAGGTTGCTCCACTACTTCCAATTTGGTGAGCAGGTGTGACGACAACTGGCTTTTCGTAAACGAGTCCAACGTGTAGCAAAATCAAACGTCGCTCAGCCTATGTAGCTGCCGTTCTCCTCCCTGAATCAGTTTGGTCGTTAGTACCCATTGTTCATTCCCTGCACAAATGAAAATGAAAAAGATGAGAGCATATGGTGGAACCGGTCAACCATTCGAATCTCTTTTTGAATGGGACAGCGGGCGCGTAGTACCTTTATTTACAGCAGCAGCCTAGCAATAGGTGTGCAGCGCAGCGCTGGTCTGGTTGCGTACGCAGTCAGCCGGCGGCGGGAAGGAACCTAAAGAGATGGACCCGAAAGAGTATATGGCATACCCGTTGGCTGTTCGATGAGACTAACAATCGTAACCTTCAGAAATCAGTGTACTCTAGACATTGGGCTTGTGGACACTGCCTTTGCCGCCACCTACTGGGATAACATGGTTTGATTTTGCTTTCAAGGGACGGGAATATAGAGTTTGCCCTCTTTCCTAGAATAGCATATACACTCCCAAGCCACCTCTAAGCCAAATCCACAGTGTGATTTTCCGAACGATGTCCATATGAATTCTGTCGAGACCCTCTTGACTATTTTCATGAACCGATTGCCTAACCGTTCAACTTTCTGTACAAACCGCAACAAAGAGAAGACTTACACGTTAAGAACTAGTGTGCTACCAAGTAGTGACATCTGTGGAGTTGGGCCCTATTTCGGTACTATTTGAACTATTTTTTGTAGGGGAATGTCACCTCGCAAGTTTGCACACCTATACAAGGCAATCAACAGTCCCTGTATCTGTCTGAATTTCCCTCTTATATCCATTTCATACCTATATTTACAACAATTGTAGTAACAAGATGGTAAGAAGTATACCGACTTGTTCTACTCTGCATTGCTTGTAACAAGATGGTAAAAAGTATACCTATATTTGTAATAATTGTAGTATCTTTCTCATATCGAACATAATAGACTCGGACTTGTTCAATTATGAAATCACTACGAAAGTACGATAATTCTGTTTTACACGCTTGAATCAAAGTCTGTATTTTGTTTTGAGAAGCTTTGCATACCTCATTCAATTGAAAGAAGTATACCTGTATTTGTAATAATTGTAGTAAAAAGATGGCAAGAAGTATACCTATATTTATAACAATTGTAGTAACAAGATGGTGTTTTTTCTTAGGTTTGAATATTGTAAAAGATATGTCTTCAACGTTAGTAATAAGGTTTGGGTGTTGGCTGAGATAGCCAGAAGGTCATCGAATAGAGCCTTCACTTTGCATTGCTTGTGTTGAACGTGGAGACCCACAATATGAGGATGACCCCTTACGTTGGACATCCTAACTCTTTGTTGCAATGCATAAATCAGCGGTGTCAGTGAACGTCCTTAGCTTCAAGAGCAAGTTAGAGAAAAATATTTTGACATTTTACTGGTGATCATCTCCAAAAAAATTGAACTATCATACAGATCAGTAACTTCTTTGGAAAAATTGGATGAAAGCCCAAATGTTTGAGCATTGTAAGCACATATGTCCAACTAGCCCTTGTCATATGATGTCTCTAGATTAAGCACTAGTTTAATCCAAGGGACTAAAGTGTCGTGACAATGTTGTCAAAAATAGGGCTTCCTTGAACGAAGGTAGCTTGATTCCTCGCAATCAACCTAGGTAGGTAGATTTTCGTCTTCTTTTCGCTATGATCTTGTATAACCCATTGACAAGCGAAATTCGTCACCAGTTCCTGATGTCTGCCTTATTGCCTTTCTTACACAGGACAAAAATTACCCCATATACCATCTGATCACTACTGGGATGACATGGAAGGACCAGGTTATACATGGACAACAAGTGTGGAGATAAGATTTCTCATTGTTGTAGAATGACACAGGTAGCCGAGATCTCTCCTTGGAGTTTTTCCTTTCATCATGGTCATTGCTGCAGCACAGAGTTTTTCTCTATCTGTTAAACCACTTCCCTTTCATCATGGTCATTGCTGCAGCACAGCGTTTTTCTCTATCTGTATGCGTTTGTCTTCATCCTTGATGCTGACTATCAAGTTGGACCAATGATCGAAGTCTTGCGCCAAAGCGGTGTTTGAAACTTTGCAATCCCTTGTATGTCATTATCTTTTTGAACTATGCTATTGCATACTCGCACATTCTGTCCGCCGTTTCTGCTAGCCTAGTTAAAGAAAAGGTGTCTTTCAGTAACTTCGTACTTTGGCTTGTACCCTTTTGGCGAAAGTTTCATGAAGGATTTACGTGTTATCGTGTTATAGTTTGTTATGCCCTTCACCCCAAGTCTTTCCTCCTGCATCGCATATTTCTTGACTTGTACTCCCGTCCTATTCCGCCAACAAGCTAGCTTTATCTTTTGTCGACTTGCACAGAAATTGGATGGAAGTCCATTTTTTTTTCAATTTCCGCTAGCTGGTTCATGAACCCTTGGTTCTTGTGGGTTCCTCTTTGGTACTAAGATCCTGGAGGGCATGCTAAGGAGGTTTGAGGTGAGGGATTCTTTTATGCCCCATCATTTGATTTCATATTGAGATAGGTTTTACTCCCTTTCTGTTTTGTCCAGCTATTCACCAATTTGAAAATGTTGGGGTCCTGTAGCACTTGGGTGTTGAGCCTGAAGTAGTGAGCAACTCTAGTCGGTGTATATAAAGGTTTAAAGAGTGTCAAGAGTGGATTATTCCTGGACAACGTTTGTTGAACCACTCTCATGGCCAATAGCAAGTTATGCCACGACAGATTTGCTAAGAACAAGTCGAGTAGTCGGTGGCAACCTATTGTATTACCCTTTGATCCCATTATGACATAAATCTTATGGATACGTTAGTCAAAAGGCATTCGACAATTCCAACTCTACCATGTATTATAGCAGCAATGGAGTATCTGGTGCCCCAAGGGGTGTTGTAGACAAGTCGTCTAACGTATAGTTCAAGTCTCCAGTTAGTAAGTCCACTTCGTAGTGTTTGATTGAAGCTTTCAAATTATGATGAGTGAAATTGCATACTCCTCTTGTGTTGTTGGCTAGGGATCATCATTGCGGTTCGTTTCGCCAGGTGCCCAACAATTTTGTCTTCATTCAATTTCATTGCTTGCAGTAGTGCTATTTGTACATTTTGTTTGTGTAACCACGGTTCAGTCTGGACCTTGTTGATTAATTGTATCGCTCAAGCCTTGGACGGCTTAGGAAACAACCCTCATGTTGTTCATTGGTCGTCACTGTATGCATTGAAACCTTGATTTTGTCTCCCCCTGTTCCTAGTGATTCGCTTCCCTCGCTTGAAATAGTTCAACCCTGCTCTTGGTAATTTCGCTGGTTTCAACATCGTTTGTGCTTGAGGCCATCACAACAATAACATTCTCCTCGCATAAATAGATTGAGTTCTGTTTTTTTTTTTTTTGGTTTATCGATAAGCCTATCAGGAAGATTGTTGGCACTTCCTGATTCATTTTGTGTTATAAAGTTACATATACAATCGTTATCACCCAATTACAATCGAAGCTTTCTAACCTCACCTACGGCCATCTGCCTTACAAGTCTACTTCGTAGTATTTGTTTGCAACTTTCATATTATGATGAAAGAAATTGTATACTCCTCTCGTGTTGATGGTGAGGGATCATCGTTGCGGTCAATCCCGCCAGGTGCAAACAATTTTTATCTTTGTTCAATTTCATCGTTCGTAATAGTGTTATTTGTACCTATTGTCCGTGTAACCACATTTCAGTTTGGATCTTGTTGATCTTCTAATTGTATCGCCCAAGCCTCTGACGGCTCAGGAAACCTTGATTTTGTCTCCCCATATTGCGAGTGATGCGCTTCTCCGACTTGAGATAGTTCGACCTTGCTCTCAGTTATTTCGTTGGTTTCAACATCGTTTGTGCTTAAGGTCATTACAACAGTAACATGCTCCTTACATAAATAAAATAGAGTCTTTTGTTTGTGGATAATTTATCGTTAAGCCTATTAGGAAGATTGTTGGCACTTCTTGGTCCACCCTTATCTGTCATTCGTCCATAAGAAAGATCTAGAGTGGAAGCAATATGAGGTCTTTTTTTGTCAGACCATCAAGTTCTTATGAATAGCTAAGGCATCAATCAATTTTACTTGGTACTTCATTTTTTTTAATTGATGATGTACATAAAATGGTTGTGGCCCCATGTTTGGAATAATACGAGTGGTATAACTTCACCAAAGCGTTGTCGGGCGAGCGACATGATCATCTTCAAGAAAATTGAGTCTTCCGCAGTGGAATGGTAAAATGAAATGACGTCTTGTGGTGAGAGTTTGACCAGTAGGTGAACTAAGTCACTCGCCAAAGCAAGAGTAATGGAAAGAAGTCTCTTCTCAAGTACGTGTGATTGTTGTCTGCCAATGATATATGATATTTTATCCTCAACAAGGGAGATGAGATCTCATGCTAGTCTCTTCCTTATGATCTTTATGAGCTGGTCATCGAAATATGAAAGCCTTTATTTCTAATGTGGTGAAACTCTTCTTCTTGTATGCTTCCTCCTCCAAAATCAACGTTTTCATTGAAATTTTGTCATTTTGAATAACGATCCGACTTGTGAGCCTCTTTGAGTCGACGGTCCAACACCTAATCGGTAATTTTGGTTCCCGCCTTGGTTACAATCGTAAACAATTAGTTTTTTGCCATCGTATATTTTTGCCATCGTATACTGCACTTGCATTCATAATACGATCTTCGCGACCATAGTCCTTAAAAAGTTTTCCCTACTAAACCACCAAAGCGGATCGTTTTCAACGATGAGGAATCCCATCGTATACTTTTGTCATCGTATACTGCACTTGCATTCATAATACGATCTTCGGGACCGTAATCCTTAAAAGATTTTCCCTACTAAACCACCAAAGTGGACCGTTTTCTATGATGAGGAATCTCATAGTCTCCGAGGACCTGGCCTGATAGGTTACCTAAAACCGGATTCTTGAGTCAGTTGTAAGCATGCTCTTGGTTGTTATTTGTACTTGGATCTACCCCCAATGGGTGCCTTGGGATTGGAGCACACGATGGATTAACTATAACATATTAGTCACATTGGAGGTTGTTTTTGTCAGTGATGAACTTCAATGTCATTGCTCCTCGCTTTATCTTCTACTTTACGTGACCGTCTTGAGGTCCTTGGCACTAACTCACTCCTAACAAAAATTCCCTGGTTTCTTTTGTTCGAGGAAATCTGAGGTCTTAGATTTCATGAGTCTGCTCCAAAAGTTGAGACGGTGTTATCGTAAGAACTCATGCCTCCCACCTTTATGGCATGAGGTTGGTTCATGAATTTCCTTCTTTGATTGTTTTGACTTTCTTGTTCGTTGCGTGTACACTTTTCCTAATAATGGAAAATTTTTCTGCATCGTATTCACCAAGTTGTTAAAGAGTAGAGCAACTTCAACTCTCACAAGTTATCGTCTCTCCTAACCTGGATACGGTCTACCTTGCGGTCCCTTAACTGAGGGTCTACGTCATACTTCAGGTTCATGAGCTTCAACTTCGATCGGTCTCTGATAGAGGTATACTCCTCATGGATTGTTCCAACTATCTTCCTGATCGTTGCTTTAGTATATACGATGGCATTTAGAGGAACTTGGAGGGCCATGATCCAAAACATGTTTTCAAGTTTCACTCTTTTGAACCCTCTCTACTCAAGCCAGGTCATCGAGGGTTGAAAAATCAAGGTATATAATGATCCGAATAACGTAATCTCATATTCCTGCTAATTTATTAACTATGTAGATAAAGACCACTGTGCTCTTAGCCACATATACAGTAATAGTGAAGAGTTTCTTGTTGGATCGGATATTAAAATATTTCGTTTCGAACCCAACCGGTCTCGTACGCCCTTACAAGATTAACCTTCACATTCCTTGGCAACTCTTTAGGAGCTCATTTGAAAATGATGATTGTCATCCTTTATTTCAACCAACACACCTTGATTTGATAAAATAGAGGGTGAGCACAAAAGATCGTGTCTCCGCCTTTTATTTTCAGACTTGTGGAAAAGTCGTCAACAAAGTTCTAAATTTTCAGTTTCTTTTTAGGGTCTAAAAATAAACTTTCATCACCTTTTAAAACAAACCAATCATCAGTCTGTAGAGTGTACACGAGATTAAACAATGCGAAGAAAAAAAAAAACGACACGATCAAAGGATCTTAAAACCCCAACGTAAAAATGTGTTTTCATAAAAAAATTGTTTGTTTCAGTTTTTCAAGATTTTTTAGAATTTTATGGGTTTGCCAAGACATTCACCTCGAAGATGCTAACAAGCACCAAACTTGAGACACGCTGTCGAGTGCATCGGCTTCCGCCTTTTTCGCAAAAGGTTAGAGCCCTCCGGACCATGTGACGCAAGAGTTAAAAACAAAACAAAAAGAGAGACAACTTGGAGACGACGCATAAATAGTATCAGGAACCGCCTTGGCAGATGCGGTCGCGTCGTTTTTTTGCCACTCTAGCGGAGTGTGCCAGATGTACTTCTGCGGTCCCCTACAACAGGATAAGTTCCTGCGGGGCACACCTTCTTTCCCTAAGGGGTTGTCATCACCCTTAGGGGCATATCCCTACCGAGCTACCGACCTACATGCGGAAGGTTTCAAATGCAACTACAGAGGACGGTAAGCCGAGGGTGTTTGCTCGTTCACTGAGTATAGGTACAATTGGTTAAAACGCCTTCTGAACCTAGACATTGTTCATCACCTAGGGCGCTGATCTCCTAAGTACAAACTGACGTCGGTCGACTAGGACGGTTTCAACCAAGCCTGCAACCCAAAAACAATCCTAGTCTCTTTACATCTTGTTAATGATAAGAAAAATAAAATGAGTATGTCTCATATACTATCGCACAAGATTTGTTCATGCTATGTTGGGAAGAACGCCGAATCGACGCGGAAGTCGACCCTAATCGGTTCTTAACTTGATGACATGATCTTCCAAAGTTACTCTTACCAACCCCTCCAACCCCTATATGTCCGAAGAGACCTTAGTTAGACCTCTTCGAAGGCAAACCCCCCCTGCCGACGAAAAGCTAAAAGAAAACAAAACCCAGCAACAAGAGCCTCATAACATATCCCTGAGTCGCGCCTTGGATGTTTCTAGATGGAGCTCGACGTAGAGGTTACTCTTCTCTTTGCGCAACTCGAAAATGTTATAGTGTGAAGTGGGCTGACTGATCATCAATCTATGATGATTAGACTCCAAGGCGTACTTCATTATTCATTTCGGGTTCGCGCTTCTTTTGTGTCAAACCTCTCCACCGTTGCGGCACCTGCGCGTATCCACGTTGGAGACTGGTTTCCTTTTCATGTTGGAGCTTCTTTTATCACCAACCTTTTACTTTATGGCTCATAAGATGACCACTCTAAAAGGTTGTTAAGTCAGCCCCCTTCTACATGAGATTTGGGAAAGACAAAAATCTCCCTTCAGCAGTCGTGCGTCCACCCTCCAGAAAGTGGTATGGGGTACTCCTCATCCGAGTACAAAGTTCGGACATCAGAAGTCAGGACGTCTCCACCGAGTAAGAACTGCCATTTGTAGGTCGATAACAGAGTCGGCTCCTAAGTCCACAAACCCGAACCCCAAATGCTTTTTAGAGAGAGAGTAAGAGCATGTCCATCATAAAAAGACTTCAGTTGTTCTCATCCCTCCTTGTTATACGCAATTTGGAAGGAAAAAAAAATGAAAATTGACAAGGAATCAGAAAGAGGATGGGCATTCAGGATATAACGGGGTGCCTTGGGATGGAAGCTAAGTTCATACCAACTCTCTTCACTTAATCACTTCTCCCCCGACAGCCTAAAGTCGACTTCCCATGGAGTTAGGGCCACAAAAAGTGGTAGGGCGACGATCGTTTTTCTTCGGGGTGGGACGATTCGTGGTGGTGCACACACACCCCTTGAGGTGAAACACGGGGGGCCGATGCTCCGGTGACAGTGGGGGGGTCGAAAACGGCATGTGCGAAGCTGGCGGCACCGACTTTGCGACTTCCACATCGGTAGAGGCCAGTCGATGAAAGAAAAAAAAACTTTGTCGATGGAATGAATGAAAGTAATGTTGCGGATATATTCATCCGTGTTGGATGGCAGTATTCACTTTAGTGGTTGTTGTTTCCACGGCGGGAATGTGTCGTCGGGCCAGCAGCACCACTCGCTGTGGTTTTTGCTTCACAACAGGAAAAAACAAAACGACAAAAAAGAGAATAAAATAACCACACGCCGCCAATTACCTGGGTCGCACACGTCCACTGCCATGAAGGAGATGCCTGTCGAAAAGCGACGCTCCCTTTCCTCGACGGACCGCTTTGCATGTAGAAGTCCTCGACACCACCAGCATGGTCGTTCTTTGTTCGCGTCGATGCTTGTTCCTTTGACCCCTCTCTCTCTCTCTCTCTCTCTCTCTCTCTCTCTCTCTCTCTCTCTCTCTCTCTCTCTTGTGTTAGGTGAAGTCTAACGCTGAATTCTAGTGCACGACGGCTTGGGCTGTAAGCGTGCTGGGCGAAGCAAGCATGTCGCCCACAGAGATTGCAGAGCCCCAGTGATTATCCACACAGATTGTGAGAGTAGCCCGTTCTTCGAAAGGTGTGTGTGTACGTGCGTGTCGTATGGCCTCCCTCTGGTACTATCCAACTGCGTGAAAGGCAAAAAAAATGGGGGTGTATCTGACCGTGTTGTAGGGGTAATTCAGTCTCGTGTTTTACATTTTTTTTTTTTGTGTGTGTGTGTGTGTGTGTGTGTGAGTGAGTGAGTGAGTGAGTGTGTGCGAGAGAGAGAGAGAGAGAGAGAGAGAGAGAGAGAGAGAGAGAGAGAGAGAGAGAGAGAGAGAGANCGACAATTTCTCTTTTATACAGTTAATTAAGCAGACCACTTTCTATTTTTGGAAAATTTTAAAGCCAAATCTGAGTGTGTGCGAGAGAGAGAGAGAGAGAGAGAGAGAGAGAGAGAGAGAGAGAGAGAGAGAGAGAGAGAGAGAGAGAGAGAGAGTAAGTCTCGAGCCCCACAGTTGGCCTCATGGTACTTCCATGCATAGGATGAGCGAAACCAAATGAATCTCTGCTACAACATGGAAATATACAGTTTTTTGGTGTTGTTGTTGTTGTTCTTTTGCGTGTGTGTGTGTGTGTTGTATGGCCTTCCACCGGTACTGTCCAACTGCACGAAAGTCAAAGAAAAATAGGGGTGTATCCGACCATGTGGTAGGGGTAGATTCCGTCACGTTTTTCACATTTCCTGAGTGTGTGTGTGTGTGTGTGTATGAGAGAGAGAGAATCTGCAAACGTGTGGGGGGGAGAGGAGAGTGTCTTAGTTAGGTACACGAAAATTGCGACGCCAAGCACCCGAACAGGGTTCCAGGAGATTGTGTGTGTGTGTGTATGCAGCTATGGAGTTCATGTCAAGTGTGCTTACGTCCATCCATCCGCCAGGCCACGCCGACGTCGCCCTCCAAGCACATGGACCCACAACGAATGACAGTATGAAAAAGAGATCAAATACACCTTTTTGTTTTTGTTAGATAGGGTGTCGCTCCAGTGCTCTCAAAGTGTGCAAGCCGAGAGTGAATATTCAACCACATCATGAAAAGATACACCGGAAAATGGTTTCCGCATGACGAGAGCAATGAAGCGAGGCCCTTTGACGACGGGTTTCCATGCAGACTATGGTGTAGGACCTCGATCCGAAAATGAAATAGACCAAAAAATACTCACAACGAAAAAGTAAAAAAGGAAAAAAAAGAATAACAAACAAAATAAAAATTACATACTAACAAAAACGTTTGGCGAAAACGTAATGAACTGTGAACTGGCATTCCGACGCCTGCCACAATATGTTCTTGTTGCATCGGGGCCCACAATTTCCTTCACTCGTAGGCGTGGAACTGTATTACCGGTAATACAGATGTCGAGGTATGTTTTCAGCCTACCGGTCTCCCCTACTTTAGGCTGCAGGGGGGAGCGGTGGTTTAAGTGACTGCCAATCGATTCGTTTTCATGGAAGTTATTATCCCAACTTACATTTAGGTTGTTTTTCATAATATCCATTATGTAAGAATGACGATGAGAATTGCCCAATCAAAACCACACAGATAGATTATCTTCCGAACAATTATTTTTATACCTGCACATCATTTCAATAAAAAAAATACAAAGAAACATCCATAATCCACTTCCTAGGTTGTACATTTTGTATTCCCACGAGAACACACCTTTTCTTTGCCTTTTCATAAAATATTCAAAGAATAGGGTCAAGCAAGTATGGGTTCACAAGGGTATGGAAATTTAAGTCTTAACGACGGACCTTGAGTGAAGTATGAACTGACTCACTTAAGAAAGTCAGACAATGTTCCAATCGAGTAGAGAAATGGACGTCGTTAACGCCAACCACGTTCAATTCACAATTCGCCCAACCACAACTTCGAAATCAAAATCGATTCACCACTCCCCCTCAACAACCAAATCTTAGCAAGCGAACTCAACTAGGGTAACCCTCGAGGAGGGCGGTTCCAAAGTGAGTCTTATGTCCCAACTGCACCACCAAGCCTGAGGTACCGTTCCACATTTATTATAGGTCTCAAACTGCCCTCCACAAAAATTAACTCGCGTCGCAATGCACCGTGAGCTAATGTCGCCCTTCAAAACAATAAAACCTCAACCTCACTGACGATGGGCAGCACCACCAAAAAGGAGTATGGCGCCTAGAAAATACGGCAGCACCTTCCCTTAGGAAGGTCTTGACATCTAGGCGGCAATCGGGCTGCACCTCCCCTAAGAAGGTTCTTGAATCCATCATCATTTCGCCTTAGTGCGAGTCGTCGACGAGCTGGCATCATAAACCCTTCAAAAGAACACCTCGCCGTTGTCGGTACAAGGGTATCCGCCTTGGTTTTTGCAAGCAACAGAAAATAAGTTTCGTTTAAAGTTTAAGGATACAGCACGAGGCGCAACTGTGTCCGTGATTTATAGCAACTGGATAGTTGACTAGTTCAAAGAGTGTGTGGTCGTCGACGAGTAGGCATCATGAACCCTTTAAAACAACACCTCGCCGTTGTCGGTACAAGGGTATCCGCCTTGGTTTTTACAAGCAACATAAAATAAGTTTCATTTAAAGTTTAAGTATACAGCACGAGGCGCGACTGTGTCCGTGATTTACATTAACTGGATAGTTGACTAGTTTAAAGAGTGTGTGGACGCGCTGACATGAGGCGCGTGTGATCTTTTTAATTGTGGACGATTGAAGAGCCAGCGTGATCGCCGGCCCAATTTTTATTTTTTTTATTAAATTAGGATTAAAAATATTTTATCGCGTGATTGGTATGCTTGTCTGTGACTTGCGCGTACGTGCGGAGGGTGGCATCGACAACGGTGTGATTTTTTAGGAAGTTTCGGTAGATCTACGCATCTCGCAGTATCTGTTTATTTTGTTGTTTGTTAATACCAGATCCAACCTTGGGCCTAACACTATTGGTTACAACATCCGACTTTAATCAGAGAGATTTATGGATTGAGATCGAACGGCGACGACGCGGTATATTTGAGTAGCGTAAAGGGACCGAGGGGTTGAGGGCTCGGCGGGGCTATCCCCTTTGGTTTTGTCGTCGGCAGCGTCAAAACGGTGCTAACATTTTCTTTTACCTCATTCGTCATATTTTGACGATTAAGAGTTTCAATTTTTATTTTATTTTTGTCGTTGATTATTATTTTCGTTCTGACATTCCTTGACTTGGACGCGACGTTGGATTTGGAGGTCGTTGTGGTAGTCGAGGATCTTTGAGTTGACACCTCCCTTGGTTGACCTACGAGTTCGTTCGTGTTTGGGATGCCAACGAAATTCCTCAGGTCCGACTGACTTGAAAGGCGGACCGAAAAGGTCAATGTATGAATGGAGAGTGGTAGGGTCCGTGGTCGTAACTCCGCTTGCTTCCCACTTGGGGAGTGTTCATGGCTTAAAATTGAGGGAATCGGATGACATTCCGAGCAAATATGTGGGGTTGCAGCCGAAGGAAGGCAAGGGTCGTCACGGGTGCCCAGTCTGCCACCCGCCAGTTGTCGTGGGATGCTTGAGTGTGAGCATGCCCGTCGGAGCCCATTGGCGTCGGACTTTGCCTAGGTAGCAGCCGGGGGCGCCAGTGTGGAGGTCGCGGTGTGACTTTGCTCACACATGACTTTTCTTCACTTTGGCCATTGCTACCACCGAGAGTTGCATCGGGGCTTGCTCCAACAAAGCATACGCTAAAGGGTTCGAAGGGGAGCTAGCACCCGCATGCCGTCGCAACGTCGCAGCTGCCATGATGGCCAAACACAGGCCGCGCAATTCCACGTCGACCATTTTTTTTGGGCCGGCTAACTCGGCAGACGGGCAATCACACACTTTGTAGCGGATTTTGACTTCCACGACCACCAACGACTATCTGAGTTCATCATTGATCGTTGTAGTGGTTGCGGCCGACATCGATCAAGGTCCGTGCGTTGGGGGCCAGAGCTAAATGACAACGGGGGCGAAGTTGGAAAGCGGAGCGCCAGAGAGCAAGGGGGGTCTGGAGGCAGCAAAGAGGAAAAACCGAGAGGAGGATGAACCGGGATGAGATATCGCGTCGGATGCACGCGCGATGAGAACGGAGATGGTGAAAGATGAGCGGAAAGAAGATAACTCTCACGTTTCTTAATGAAAACGGGCGAGGGAGGAGGCGTTTTGGGGGTTCGTGATCATCGCGAGTGCAATAGCATGGCTAGTTTCAGCTATAGGCAAATGGTGTAATCAGTATAGATGCTGGAAGATGCACGAAAGTGGGGGAGGAAAAAACGACGAGAATGGCGGGAGTGTGAAAAGAGTTATCGCTCATCGATTGAGCAGATCGGGTGAAGAGAGAGTATAGGTAAGGGATTTCGGGGTGGGCGATCCTTGATATGATGATAATTTAGGTACGAAGTTGGTGGATAGTAGGTTAGTGCGAAAAGTGACCACGAGGAGATGTCGGACATGCATATATGGCGAGAAGGTAAAACAAAGATTCCTCTCGTCAGTCGATGAAATCGATTGAAAGGTAGTAGTAGGAAAGGGTTTCGGGGCGCTGGGAGTACGAAGACGATGTTAGTTTTGATTATAGATTAGTAGTTTGGTTCGAGTTAGTGCTAAAGTTTGCGCCGAGATATAGCGGAAAAGGGGGGGGAAGAAGGAAAAGGAAATGACAGTTTTTGCTCGAAATGAACTTGGGCGAGTGAAGAATCATCTCCGGGATTCTGAGGGAAGGCGACCCCGACTATGAAGTCGGAATTAGTAGAAAGGCAGTTGGAAGGAAGTTGGTAAAGAGAAAGAGTGAAGGCGGTGCGGGCACGCAGAGGAAAAAGGGGGTAACAGCAAAGTGAGCGAAGCTGGTCGGAATTCGATCTAGGTGCACAGGGAAAGGACGTAGTATAGCATGCAGAGTGGGCATAGCGTAGTGCGGGTGAGCACTCACACGAATAAATGGGGGTGAGAATGGCGTGAGGGCAGTTGTGGGGTTGGAGACTTACCTGTTGGCTGGTGCTTTGCTCATCCTATCAAAAGAAGTAGCCTTCCTCTGTCTCACTGCCCGAACGACTAGATAAGCAGTGTGTGCATCCACTCTCTAGCATAAGATTCGCTCTCACACTTTCTACACACTATGTGAATGGTGAGGCAAGGCTCGTCGCAGCCCCACCTCGTTCATCATAGCGGACCCCCAGCGTAGATCCCGGATCGATACTTATTTCCATCGTAGCGATCGCCCTAATTAGGTGGTTGCTCCTTGGTTGGCATGTTTCGGTCCTAGTTTGGCTAGACGGGTTCATAATCTACATCATAGGTTGTGCCAAAAATCGCCTTTAAAAGACCAACGCACCTGGTCATGATTTAATGCAAATCCTATTCCCATTTTGCTCTTTTAGTAAGAACTAAGACGCGTTGCCGACCTCCATTATCATTACGGACTGCACTCAGTTTCTCCAAGCCGCGTGAGAGCGATAGAGGTGTGCAGAGAGAGTAAGAGAGAAGCACCGGATGAGAACGAAAAAACCAGATGAAGAGGTAGGATGAAGGAGTTGCAGGCAAGCCGGGGGGGGGGGGTGTTAGTCCAGCCGTAGGTCGGATACTGTCCTGGGCTGGGTGAGGACTGCACCACTAAGTGTGCGCGCTCCGCCTGCGACGTGGCTAAATTGGACGGCTCTGCTAATTTGCAGCGCGGGAGAAGGTTGCATCTCTGACTCACAACCCGTATCTTGAGTTGTGACCAGTGCATTTCGGGTCAGGAGCCTGACAGAGTGGCTGAGTCCTTTGAAGAGGAGCTTTTGCTGCAGTGGGAAGAGTTGTCGAAGAGGGTTTACAGCTGGCGGTTAGACTTCAGTTTGACCAAGCTGCTGCGCGCTCTGACCATCAATGCGAGGCCCTCATACGTATAAAGATTACAAGGCTTTCTCATGAGAGTTGCGTCAGTCCCCCTCTTGTATCTCGAGAGTCTGAAACCCCTTATCCTTCTTCCATTCTTACTGTAAGTTTAGTCTTGTTCTGAGAGGAAGGCGGCAGGCGGGACTGCAACCCGTAGGAGCAAGACTTTGTGGGGAGTCTGCCCACCGATTGTGGGAGCTCTGCCGGAACTAAGGAGGAGTTTTGGAGGCAGGGAACTGGGAAGGAACCATTGCTTTCCATCTATACAACCAACTATGACTCCTACATGTACATCTTGCTATGTTTGACTGAGTATATTGCCTGCATCTCTGTTTTTGACTTTCAGTTGGACTTTCAGGACAAACCAAACTTAATTAAAGGAATGATTGTGCAAGTTGTAGTTTCAGTTTTGTTGTCTGACTGAAAAAAGATTGTTAAAAAGGGGTTGCATCTGGGGAAAAGGTGGGAGGAAGGCTGTATTGCTTCAATTTGCTTATGTTTTGATTAGGTCAACTAAAGGTTGGGAGAGTCTCCAGAAGATTGGAGGACCTAGTGCTATGTTTATTCTTGATTGCCTGAAGAACGAGACAGGTTATCATAAGATTGTATGGTCTGGTTGCGTTGACTTGCGAGGGCTACCTGTGCTTGACGTTTTCAGGAACCAAACATTTTTCCATAAGATTGGATTGCTTGGTTGCCTTATTTTATTTGGGGGTTTTGATGTTTGTTAGTTTCTCCTTATTTTATTATAAGGTAAAAAACCCGATAGGTTCCCGTAAGATTGGGAAGTCTGGTCTGGAGTCGAGCACATGTTCGAACCAAATGGTTAAATTTGTTTATATTTTATACTACTTTATTTATGAGCAGGCTAGTCAAACATTTATTCCATAAGATAGATGGTCTGACTATAGTTTATCACCAACTGAAAAGAGTATGAATTAAGAGTGAACTTGTGGCAGACTGAACATCATTTCTACGAAGAATGGTCTAGTCATATGCTACCTTAAAAGACTAAGTGCAGACAATTATATATGACTTGGATACTTAGGGTAACTGGGTTGGTTAACCTAGTCATGTTCTCAAGGAAGAGAAAATTTGTAGTGCCCTATGTTTTTATATATCTAATGGCTGAGCTAAACAGGTTCTCATAAGATTGGGTAGTCTAACTTTACGCCGTATGTAAGCTGAGTACAAGGGGCAAATCATTGAAAAACTACAAACTATTGTTTGACAAGGCTGACTTTGGGCTGGTGAGAGTACTTTCCTTTGTGGTTTGACCTTGGATGTGGTTGAGTGAGATTGCTACTTAGTATGAGTTTTAGTTTGACAGGTAGTTGCTTTAATTATTCGCCATGTGTTAGAGCGATATGAGTTAGTCGAGTTTCTGCATTTTCTGAGCTAGTTTTTTTTTTTACTTAGATCAATTTTTGTATTTTCTGGGATCCTTTCTTATACTTGGCTTTGTATAAATCTTGGTAAGCTTATTTCCCTACGGGAAGCGCTGCCGAAATTTCTGCAAATCCAAGGAGCTAGTCAAATTTTGACTTTTCAAGGTTCAGTTTGTCTAAATTTTATTTACCTAGTAAAAATCTGGAAAGTCTCTTTTTCTGAAGGGAGTGCTGTCTAAATTTTTGCGAATTAAGGGGCTTACACAAAATTGGACCTTGAGTTAAAGTCATTTTAGATTCTGGACTTAGCTTTGTATAAATTTTGGAATAACACTTTTTTAAAGGAAGTGTTGCCGAAATTTCTACAAATTTAAGGAGTCAATTAAAATTTGTCTTAGTTGGATTAAAGTCTTGCTTTTGAGTTCGTATCTGACTTATTATAAATTTGGATAGTCTGTTTTTCTACAGGGAGTGCTACCCAAATTTTTACTTATTCAAGAAATTTGACAAAATTTGACTTTTTGTGTTAGATATTATTTATGTTTTCATATTTGAGTTAGTATAAATTCTAAAAAGACACTTGTCATACGGGGCTATCGAAATTTTCTTTCTTTGGAGGAGAAAGATTATATTTTGACAGGTAGTAATTTTGACGATCCGCTTTATATAGAGGTGATTTTTTCAGGGTCTACCTTTCATTGAACACTTGTTTAAGGATAAATTTAGGCTTAGTTAATTAGGACGATTTTGAGTGAGATCATGATATTGGGATTATTCTCCATGGGCTTATAGACTTAGCTTGGCGATTGACCTGTCTTATGTTATAGGTCCTCTTGATCGTTTAATTTGGGATTTGGACTAAGTTTCAGGTCGATCCCATGAGGATCATCTTCTGTTATCACTAATAACGGGTCGATTGTCAATTCGTCGGTTTACGACTTAACTTCAATCCACTCTTGCTACTTAACCTAAAGGCTTTAGCCATGTGGTTTGAATTGTTTCATTGTGTTTTTACTCGAACTTTATTGAATGGTCCTTTAACAAAGCTATTGAGTATTTTATTTTGAGAGTTGCACAAAGAGTGAGGTTTGTATGGTTAAAGTCAGGGATGTGAGCGCAGAGAATGGTTGAAGTTGACTCGCGTAGTGCATAAACTTTTGATTGAATCTTTGATGTGATTGCAGGTATGTTTGGTGATTCAGACTTTAGATTTGATTGTCTGTGATCACATACATATATATGGCTGAGAGGAGTCTCACTGTGATTGTGAGAAGTGATCGTCACATATTTATAACTTTCTCTATATATTTCCATACATACACGTTGGATGTTCTCGCAGTCTATTGCGACCGTGCGTAAGGGTTAAACAGATTATGTTTTAAGAGAAAAGGGAGATCCGCTTTTATCCTTTGTTTTTTAGAGTTTTTATATAGTTTGACGTTGCAGTCCGTGACAACCTTCAAAGTCAACCCCCTTGATTTCTATCCAGGCCCTGGATGATGGAGTTGGTCTCTAGGGTAATAAGAGACGATTGTCACCACATCTATGAACCTGTGTACCACCCACTCTCCGCAGGGTGCAGAAGAGGGTGTGGTTCTCAACGGCACTTGGAAGTTGTCTAGCGTCGAAAGATTAACGTCCCAAGGAGAGTGTCAGCCGACACTTGAGTGTCGAATGAGATCCTCGAATTTAATGAGGACCGCATGAGTATGGGTAGTGCATAGTACGCCATCATTGCGACTACTTGCGTATGCTTGCATAACTAGTCGATATGAGAAGGTCCTGCATCCGCGCGGCTTTATACTAAGCCTTGCGCGTGTCGCCTATCTAATTTTCGCGTCGGAAGGTTATGGGATGACTACTGAAGGGACTAGGAGTGTTTTGTTGGGTTGTTTGTCTTGTGTAGTTTCGTGCGTGTGTTTTATTTTTTTCTTTATGTTTTTAGAGTGGTGTGAGATACGTCCTAGTCGGCCGACGACGAATCACACTTGGGACTTCAACCCCCCAGTGCGTCGGTTAGCGTGAGGGTTCGATAGAGGCATGGGACCGCGAGTACTCCCTATGCTACAATGAACGAGAAACGTCTTCGACTGGTCCACCTCTGCGATTGCAACTGATTAAATTTCGTAATGTGGAATGGTAGCTCGGCGGGGATACGCCCACCGAAGGGAGGTGACAACTCCCGCAGGTGGAGGTAAGTCATGTCTCGCGTAGGCCCTATCCTATCGTAGGGGCTCGCGAGAGGTATGGCTGGCGCACCCAGCCGGAGCGGCTTGCAGAAGTTCCATGTGTATCCCAACGAGGATTAGACCAACTCCTGCGTGACGAGGTCGGAAGAGTCCCGCCATGCGTGGTGTGGGACAGATGCACTCGACAAGTGGATGTCCCGGTGCCCAAAAAATTCGGCAGCGTCTCCCGTAAAAAAAAAAAAAGAATATCGCCGTGCCGCAAATTCGGCGACATCTTCCCTTACGAAAACCTTAACGTCGACGCAACAGTCTACCAACACCTTCCCCCGGGAAGGCCTTGACGTCGCGGTCGCGCATCACTGCCAAGGCTATGGTTGCCGGCTATGGCCTCCGCCACTTAGCCCAACCTCCTTCCTCCCTGCAAACCTCTACCACCTTCACGTTGCAGACCTCTCATTCCTCCAATGGCTCCCCCCTCAGCATTTAGCCAACACTCAATGTGAGTGTGGGCAGCCTCACCACAAATGAGGCAGCTGGTGGGGCAACCAACTTTTATAGTTGTTGGAGGGACTGTGGGCAACACTTTGACCCATAGGTAAAACTTCGTAACTGTTGTGGACCCTTGATATGAGGTCAAAATCAAATGCCACAATCCTTGATTTCCCGCTAGGAGAACCAGGGGTTTTCAACTTCTCAAGCACCCAGGCCTTTTCCCAGGCCGCGTGCATCCGGGGGAGGCTGCACCAGACTCTTCCTTGTTGTGTTACTCTAAGCACAACAACTCTCCTCACTACGCACCTTCTCTAGCACGCAGTTAGGTTTGTGCCCCTCCCCCTACCGATTTCTACCTGCTGCATGTTTAAAAGACGACAACCAAACCTGGCTGAAAACGAGTCAAAATAAGAAGAAAAAAAAAAGGAAAAAAATATAAGAAAAAAAAAAGAAGAAAAAAAAAAAAAAGAAAAGGATGAGAAAAAAGGAAAAGAAAAAAAAATACCTACCTTGTTTTCCAGTGGGGCCGTCGGTGCCCCACGAAACTTTGAAAGTTGGACGCAAGTTCAAATTCATATGCAACAAAAAAACAGGGGGGGGATGCCTCCCTCACAACTACTGCTCCCCTTCAGACGCTACCAACGAGGCAGGGTACTTCATGGTGTCGTTGGACACTTACAAAGTGTTGAAATGCAGGCATGAGTTCAATTGGGAATGAAATCGAAGTTCTAAGAACTACAAATTTTCATCCTTGTCGAGGGACCATACTGATCTTCCCCGGTCGATCTTTGTCATCCGATCTGAGTGATCGCGACGTAAAGATTGATCGCGCCTTGGTGCTCTCCCACCGCGAATCGCTCTAATAAAAAGAGCTAGCCCAGCGAGGGCGGATTGGTTTCGATCCTTGCGTTTGCAGAGCGAGACTCCGATACAACAACCTTTTGGGCTAACTCCTACCACGAAAATAGTAGGAGTGGCTCTTCCCTGTGGACCAATACATTCCTCAGGCTGCCCGCTCGTCAACGACTCAAACGAACGCTTGGTTTGGTAAGCTAGAATATCGGGTTCAAAGCCCCTTGGCGCAGAGTCAAACCCGCAACCATACACACAAAATAAATAATTAAGTGGCCTTTATTGGTTGTGTTATGGCCGCGAACCTAACACGACCATTTTATTTTCGTTTTAGACCATGAATCGCGTGACTTACCAACCTCACGTTATTATTTTGATCAGGATAAGTTTTAGATTTACTATCCCAACGTCTGCGTGCCTTTGCGGCCTTGCCGGAAGTGGGATACAAATGGTCATATCGCCCATTTATCTTATCAGACGTCACGTACATCCGAACTTAAAAAAAAAAAAAAAGACAATTCTGATAGGCACTCTGGTCAAAGGTCAGTTCGAATAAACTTTTAGGCAGATAAACCAATCTCATTCTATGAATCCTGAGGCAACTTTTACCAAAGTCGAACGTCGTCCGACATTTAAAAATACCGGGCATATACCCTTGTCAGGGTTTCTGCCCCGACAACGCAGACCTTGACAAAAAATAAAACATGGGGAAAAAAATAAAAAAGTTATTAAAAAAAAAAAAACTTTTAAGTTACTGGGGGGTTAAGGATAACCACCAATACTTTCCCCCTCTTGAGAATCGCGCCGGTTTATTATGAAGCCAAGCGGGATTGGACTACTGTTGATAAATTTCGTCGACGACTTGTTTTCCAATTGAGTCTTCTTTTCGGCCTGAGACCGATGTATGATAAAAATACTGCTGGTTTAAAGCTTGAATCTTTACTGCATGAGATAACTGTTAAAAAACTCCAAAGAGTAACTGACAATAATTGAGTTTTAACACACTCGTTTTTGCGTTTATTTTTTTGGATTGCAACAATAGATAAAAACTTGCTCTGATGGGTAGTGTAGCGACGAGAGTCCAAAATCTTGAAACCACCCATGTACTCATGGTAATACTCGCCCAGTTGCCTCGGAAAAACCAAGCTTTAAAACCACCAATATTTGGCCCAACTATCGGTCGCGGAAAAAAATAGAGTAGAAACATTTTTAATCGGATGAATTTGAGCGCTCTTGTAGCGACCCGTACGTTTTCTAAAATTGTGCGTTGTTAACAGACACACCTTTAGGAAGTACTGGGGGGTTACTACCTGTATAAGTCTTACAAGGTGAGTGAACGTTAAGATGAACGCTAAGGGTATATTCACACGGGGACCTAAAGTCACAAATATCTGGGACGTTTGGTACCATGTATTTGTACCTTTGGGTGCCCATGTCATCACACACGACTTTTGTGTCCACAAAGGACAAAGTCGTGGTCTTGACATTTGTGCCTCACTGAATTGCACATAGTTACACTGGTTGCACAAAAAAATGTATAGAGTGTTTTTTTTTTTTTTTTT